>BMAT01002775.1:301512-312835 GCA_019649035.1 Elysia marginata | reverse complement strand
TTTGTTTCTGGGGTGCAATGGTGCAACTAAGTCTCATCACCTGTGACTTTGCTGTCAAGAAAAGTCATATCGTACCTTAGAAAGTCACCGCCGGCGTTGGCAGTATGCCCGTGAACCCTGCGTGAGCTCTTGCTACTTCTCAAAAGTTACCTACAGATGTCCAATCTTTGTTCTTTATGATTGTCTGTCAATTGCTTAGGAACCCATCTTATGCTGACTTTTCTGTAGCCAAGTTCATCAAATATAATTCTATGGGCAGAAGTTTCCGAAATTTCAAGACTGCTTGCCATTTCATGAAGTTTCAACCTCCTGTCTTGACGAATAAGCTCATCAACTCGCTTCACATTGTCTTCTGACGTTGCAGTTATCGAACGCCCTCTCCCTTCCCTGTCTGTCAAGTCGGAATGGCCGGCTTCAAACAAATTACACCAGTGATAGACTTGTGTACGGCTTATAACATACTCTCCATATGCACTCTGAAGTTCTTTATGAATTTCGGTAGGATTCAGACTTTTGGCGTTCAAAAAACGTATGACAGCCCTGATTTCCTCCTTTGACCAAGTTTCAAGGTGGGCCGCCATCTTTAAAATCGTCTAGACATTCATTTGTGCAAAATGATGATGCACTTCATAATTTCTGGGAATATCCCAAAGGAAATAAGGAATATCATGTCGTTTACAGAATTAAAAAAGCTCCACTGGTTGCTGAGCAATGGGCATTTTTCGGTTATTTCTGAAAGAGCCCTCGTACATAATACAATAAGTACAGGTCAAGAGACATTTGGTTTCTAAACTAATCAGAGGTTTCATAACCTTTTTATACCTTGGAACACATTAGTTTATCATCCCTAAAACATGTTTTAGGGTAGGCCACATTTTACAGTAGAATATCTCTACCGCAAGATTTTTTTGTTTGAAAAGAAAATTCCCCCTGTAGGCATGTTCCTGCATTAGGAATGTAAAGGACAGTTCTTGAGAAAATATTAAAAAAAACGACTTTTTTATGTCCCTCCCATAGACAGGCAATGTAACAAGACTCCCCTCACACATTCCCTCCCCTCTTCATCCACAACCCTCATTTGCATTGTTTTACCAATAAAATAACTACAGTGAAATTCTGATGAAGTCAACACCTCAGAAACAAAAAATGTGTCGACTTTACCCCTTGCAAAGATATAAAGAAATACAAAATGGGACTGTGTAACAAAGTTGACTTTAAGCAAGAGTTTCGAGAGACTTAAAATGGAAATCACTGTTCAACCTTAGAACTAGCATGCATCATCTTAGTCTAGACCTACAGGCTATAGGGTAACAATGCCTCCTCCCACTGCACTGGACAGGACAATGACAATACCACACTCAGCATCTCTCTCCTTATCCCTAATAGTGTACAAGGCACAGTGACTAGTGAACTAGACAAACAAAGGTACATGTGAACATTGCACAGGCTTGACTGCAAGCCAAGCCAACAATAAGCCCAAGGTCTTATGTAGGCTTGCCCGCCAAGTTTACGGAAAAAGTTTTATAAATTGTTACTCTAATTTCTCCAAAGGTTGCTCTACTCTGCCCCCTGCATCCATGTTTGGGCCATTTCTTGTCCCACTAAACCCATGCACAGGTAATAGATTTCACATAGAGAAAAAATAGGGGATTCTTTGGACGCACCGCTGTAGGGATGGTCATGCTGTAGAGGGTGCTGCTATAGTTGAGCACTACTGTATTAGCTTTGTAACAGAGTTGTTTAAAGTTTTGGGCAAATCTTTTTATCATATTACAACTTTAAATATTTGCCTAATTCATTGATTTTTTAAAACGATATGTATGAGCTTAATATTTTTTCGTATAGTGGAAGCAGGATCACAATAACAGGATATTTTGGCGGGAAAACGAGTTTTACTTTTAGTTACAGACTATAATATGCCGGCCACTAAATCACTGTAAGCTACTATACTGTTGTTTACTTTTGTTTGCCTTCAGCACAACTTGTGGCTTATGCTGCACCCACTATGTATTTTTACCTTACAAATACTAAGCAAGTTTACACTCTACTTTTTCTAGTTTTTATAAAAATATTAGAAACTAAACATGAAGAACAGATTTTCAAAGTAACAAGAGATCAATATTAACTTCAACATTAACTATCATGTTATGTGACTTTATAAAAACAATAAAACTTTTAAAGAATATTCACTACAAGTCCTCCTTTTTGCACTTGCTTAAAACACTATTGATCTATCAAGAGCTAAAAAAATTCTCCATTTAATCTGTTTGCCATTTTTGTCAAGTATCCAGAGTAAGCATGTGCACATGTGGTATTCAACTCAAGTTTCCTAAATTTTACATGTGAATGCAAGCCTATAATTTAAAGATATGCAATCTCAAACGCTGCAAAATCAAATTTCTGAAAGAAAAGACAATGCAATTTTGCCATATTCTGGCTACAAAAAGAGAAGGTAATGTTTAAGCTGAGACAAAGATTTCAATCAACAAAGCCTATAATTTGAGGAGACTTATGTATCCACCATTCTATTAATGTGGCAAGGAAAGATAAAAAAAACTTTGTGTTTGGTCAGTTAGAAAACTTGTATGGAATCACAGCAAATTAAAAACCATTTGTATTTCTCTTTGGAGAAAATGGTTTGTTCACAGTTCAGGTTTTTCACTGAATGCTCGTGAACATTTTTGCTCAGCCTTTTGAGTGACAGGGTTTTGCATGAACTGGTGAAGTGACTTAGCTTATACTGTCTGGGTGATTTTTTACAACATACATTTCTATTACTTTGCCCTTAGAAAATTCTTCATTGTGCAACTCTCTGTGCAATTCAAGGATTCCCAACTTCAAGTGATGTACTAAGTATGGCTTTTGCGGTTGAGTTCAGAGATATAACTGTAGTGATCTGAGAAAGCAGTAATAGATGCCCAGCATTTTTAATTGTGCTATGTGCAGAGTCATCCTCAGTCTGGCCATGATTTAGTGCGAAGAATTTCAGTAAAATATCCTTAAGGTTGCAACTTTTACTAACTGTGTGCAACAAGTTATATTGAGAAATAAAGAGCAACCTCAGTGGTTACTATTTTTGGACGAAGACAAAAGACGTCAGACAGTAAACTCATTCATAAATGGAATTTCCTACTGAATATGAACCTACACGCATTTGATATAAATATACCGACTGCACATCTTCAGTAGGGGCGGGTGGGGCATAACATTTACAGAGGGTGCGTGAGAGTGGGACCACGTGGCATGCAATAAATATATACCGACAGCGCAAGAACTGTTAGATATTGGCTGATACCTACATCTGATTTATCATTCAAACACAAGCACTGATGACACTGTGTTAAAAATAATTTAGGATAAGTGTTGATTTCCTCCATGTGATGCAAAGCTGTGATTCGCAAACCATGTAAGTCTCACGGTTTTGTAACATACTTAGTCTGCAATTTTCACTGATGAAATTAACTCTTCCTTTTGTCACAATGAAAAAACAATGTTCTCTGAAGTTTAAAACATATACAGTGGAAACCTCCAAAACTATAGATAATCCAAATTTCTCATAATTTGAAGTTTTTTTATATCTAAGGTTTCTTTTTCCTCATTGGCTTGTTGAATTCAAACTCGTAACTGGAAGTTCATAAGGTTCAATTCTCTTAATTAGAAGTTTATATTGAAGCCTACAGAAATTTTCTGCCTAATCCCTTGCAATTTTACCAGTTCAATGCATGAAGGTTTCATGATAAGCACTCACTGCACAAAGTTTTCATCATAGGACCCACACAGAGGTGTCTGTGGCCCATGGAATAAGTTTGTTTAAAATTTATGCAAGTCTGTGGTGAGAGAGGAAGGTGCTATACAGAGATGCAAGCACCTTAAGCACAAAAAAGCAGAAAAATTTCAACACCTCTATATAAAGTTCTCCGCATGGCACTGACAATCAACAGCTGACCCTATAGAATCTTTGATATATCAACAAAAAAAAAGGTAGATTCAACTCTGCAATGGGGTCTATACAGCTGTAAAACCCAAAAGAAATGTCTCATTTTCTAAATATCTCAGGTTTGGACGACTTTTTGTAATAGTTGAGTCTTAACTATCATCAAATTTCCTGCTTTTTGGGCTAAAGTTTACTGCTAAAAAATCGGAATTCCTGCAAAAATCGGAAAACTTGCACCCCTGGCTATAGATCTAAAAAGTGGCATAGTAAATAAACCCGATCCTTTGAGATTAATTTGAATCCTCTTAATTCGGAGTTTTTTTCCATTCTCAACAGATTCAAATTATGAGGCTTCCACTGTAGGTCTCATTAAGCTCAAATCCTTTTATGTCTTTACTTGAGGGCATTAACTACTGACCAGATTTCTTAGGACCTTGCTTTGATCGAGTGATGGTGCATTTACTGCATGGGTTCCTGGTGGGATCTTCTAAAGTGAGAAATCTTTCACAGCAGCCCAGTTTCTCTCTGAACCCTTCCAGGAACTGGAGAAAGTCTGATGTTTTGTCATGGCTTACAATTCTCTTTGTGTAGGTTCTCATGTTTTGCGTTGCTGAAAGGTAAAATTTCAAAGTTATTTTAAGACGTATAAATATTAAACTTAAATAAAGAGAAGTTAAGAGAAATGCAGATTATATATTATGTATTACTTTCTTTTGTGGTATTAGCTTTTTTTTAATGCAATTAAGACAGACTGACATTTATCTTTTAAAATCGAATACAAATATTAAAAATACATAACCTTGAAAATCCAAATGAACAGCAAATTTATGCCAGGGCAATAGGCCCTTGAGTAGTACAAAAATTTATGAATTTCATTCTCAAAAGTTATTAACAGGTAAGAAAAAAAGGGACACTCAAACAGAAAATTAGAAATTAAAATAAATCATGACACATACCTTGCACTGTGATTTTGCCAGTTCCTGGAGCAGCCATCTTGAGAAGGTCAAAGACCTGTCTCTGTTGCAAGGCACAAGCAATACAGGTGTTTACAAGTTGCTGCTGCACCAGGCCTATAGGAGCTGGCCCCATACAGCTTGGCATCTTGTAAACCAGAGAAGCAGGTTGAAGCAAAGGACCACACTTGCATCCAAGGTTGACATACAAGCATACTGGTTTGGAGGTAAAAATGTAACCAGAGAAATTCGTTGACAAAATCTTGGTACTGATTTCAAAGTTTTACTAAATAATGGTCAATCTTAACATGCATGACTTAATTTATATTCAATGAAAATAATATTGGTAATAATAAAGCAGAAAACAAAAACAGAACTTACATGACATTTAGAATAAAAACACATCACTAAAAACAATTTAATGCAGGTCATGGTTTTCATGAAAATATAAATAAGTAGAACTTTCTTTAAAAGTTATAAAAATGAATGGCCCAATCACTAGATATCTTGAAGTCAAACCAAACTAATTTAAAAAAATACCCTTTTCTACATCTCCACCAGTGGTGTCTGGCTCTGAACTTGAGACTGTGCTCTCATGTGGAGATAAGTGACTAGTCTCTCTTGCGGGTGTGAAGGGACTGGCAGGGCTGGCCAAAGGGTTGATTGGACTTTTCTGAGAACCAGGTGAACTAGCAGAAGGACTTCCACTGTGAGCGCTGCCTCCCCCAACACTGATACTCAACTCACTTGTAACCCGTGATGAAATCTTAGACTTGTAAGGGGTAGCTGCGCTCCAAGTTGGGGAGGAAAAGAACAACACACAAAGTGGTCAAAATTATAATTCTGATCACAAAAACAATCAGGTCCATAATGGAATCCTGTCACGATGAACCCATCTGAGCCCAAATAAAAAGTTTATTTTATCCAAAGTTTATATCAGGCATTAACATAAAAAAGGAAAGGTACCAAATATCTAGTTTATCTTCACTGAATTTATCTTAATCAAACTCTACTGTAATTTATTTGGCAAGAGGTAAGTGGCAAAATGTTAATGACCTGTTCCCATTTTCACAACACTTCAAAAAAAAAAAAAACTGTAAAAAAAGTAATTTAAGTTGAACTTTTCCTATTCTGGGTCCAGCATCGTTGGTACGTAAAGAGTGGGTTTTAGACAGATAGGACTAAGCTTACTGAATGCTATACTGAAAGATTCAGGCATGTTTTGCTTTCATACCAACTACATAGTATTATCAAATAACACTTCAGATATAATGCTGATTCATATCTTAATTTAAGGAAAAAGTAAAAGAATGAAAAGAAAAAAAAAGACAAATACAATGACATTAAACCTTTGATTCCTGGACTCTGTAAAGGGTGACCACTTTTTTCACACCAACCCACAGGAAAGATATCTCTCGAGTCGTATTTACACCAGTAGTCAAAAGCACCTCGCCACCCATCAAACGTAATGTGGACTAGATCTTCTGAAATTGCACCTATCGTTGCTGGACAAATTAGGGCAGGGTTCTTTCTATCAACTGCTTCAAGCTTTTGACCAACCTGGAACTCATTCTTAGATGGTTTTTGCGGTTCCTGAAAATTGTAGAGACAGGAACTATGATGTTAAAAAAATGATTATGTTAGCAGAGGCTAAGGTTAGATTCACAAATTGTTTAAAAGTTTTCCAAATAAACTTTGTGTAAAAAAATGGGTGTTCTCTAATGATTGCCAGAAAAAACTTTTCAATTTAATTATTTATTCCCACAATTCAATACCTTACATGATTTTAAACAATTTTAATTGATGAATATTTTGAGATTTAATAACATTTCTTTTAATGCGTTTTAAGGAACCTAAAAATACTATAAATTCTATAGACAACTGTTCACAACGGCAAACCTTTTTAAAGCAATGAGCAGGCGCTAGGAGGGCTCCATTCAGTGTTTTTTGCAAAAAACCTGGCCAGCTGGAAGAGTTCATTCTGAAACCTGAAAAAAAAAAGACAAATCATAAAACTGAAATGACCTGGACGATTTCAAGGAATTTATGAAGTGTACCAACTGAAACTGGGATTAAATAACTGTTCCTAAAGAATTTTTTATATAAACACTGCAAAAAAATGTTTAAAAAAATATAACAAGACTTAAGTGTTACTTTAGAGCTGTTTTCTTATATAAATGTTTAATTTTCTTTGACAAAGTGATCTGTATTAGGATTCAAGACTGAATACTCATATTTAGACAAGGCATGAATCTACATCAAGGTTCATAAAAATGCAGCAAACTATAGTCACATATTTTTAACTCATTTTTGTTTTGACTTGAACACTGTGAATGACAAACCTAAAGGAGGCTGCAACATGCCCTTGTGTTCCTCACAATAACCAACAGGGTGAAGATCTCCAGAATCCACCAACCGCCAAAAATCATTCTTATCATCACTTCCATCCAGTCTCAGCCGCAGCCTGGGCCCTTGCATATCTATGACAGTGGCAATGCAACTGGATGTGTTGTTACGGGGGTCATTGGCTTCTAGCTTCATGTCTTTGCTGAACTCATTCTTGAGTGGATCATGAGCCTAGTTCATTCAGAGAGACCATTAAATTCTATCATATGCAAAAAATTTATAAGTCAATATGCCTTATGCTTCTATTAGTTCCGACAATTAAATGTTAAAAGTATGTTTAAACCTGATTATTTTCTTGTAGCTTATTTTGTCCTACAACTTGTACATTAAATTATTAATGTATTAATCTTTTTCCATGTACATTAAAAATAATTGCATCTTGAGGCTAAAGCTGTACATAGCAGTTTAAGTTACAGGAACTATTCAGTAGGTTAAAATTGTAGAAAATTTGTAACAAATGGAATGTTTGGCAATCAAAACATCCTAATTTGACAGAGCATTAATTCACTATTTCTGAAGATAACAGGCAAATTTGAACAAACACACCTCTCCTCAGACTTAAACTAATGAGCATGGATTTATGTATGACTCCATGGAGCTCAAGTTGATGACAACGAGCAGGTCAGAAACATTTTATCATCATTGTGAGAGGTTTGATTTTGACACAAAAAAAAACCTGCAACTGTAATCGCATAATTTATAAAAACTTAATTTATACTCCTCATTCTTGTAATATATTTTTACATGCAAAATTGTTTTAAATACATAATTCCAAGCACTGTGTTATTTTGTCCAACTGTTTATAGTACAATCTTTTCTGGCATAAAAAGTACTATTTTGTTTTGTCCCCAGTTTATATAACAATCTTTTCTGGTATGAAATGCCTATATTCTTAAGAGCTTACAGATGTATTATACTTTAAAATGTTTTTCAACCGCTACTTAGATTCTACTAAGAGTCCTTTAATCTTAAGACTACATTGCAAATAAGTAAAATCGAATCCAAAAGATACTAAGATATTCAAGCTCAATCCTTCAACAGATAAGGTAAAAACCAAAAACAAACTTTCACCTGTTTGAAGTAAGTGATAGAGGCAGCAACAGCTTTATTTGCTATCAGGTACTGGTCCCAGGAGAAACCTGTGACAATAAAATGTTGAAATTTGTCTGCTGGAATAATCTAAATATTTTTAAAAGGGAAAATTTATAGATCTAGTATAATTTCTTTTTCTATAAGATTTATAGTCAAGCTTAGAGAAATTTCAATATTCATGAATTTAAAATTAACAGCCTTAAACTCCACACCCAGTGGTTTAGATTTCATTTCATCCCTGCCTTATGACATTTTTTCTGTGCTCATGATAGTGAAAATGTGATGAGTGCACACTTGCCCAGTAGGACTTTTGTTTTAGTGATTGTCATGAGAGGGGGTGTAATTTTAGCTTTATAGTTAGGTAAGGCAAAGCGAAAATTCAGAGGTTTTTAGCGCCAATGCCATGTTCCTTCTTGTTAATCTGTCATTTTCTCTTTCATGTGTTTGACAAAAGAGGTGCCTTAGCTTTAATACTTTTATATAAATTATACTGGTTAAATAAAATGAGACAAATCAAAGGTGATACTAGTTCATGAAATCTATAAACAATTTATATTATTAATATCATATGTATTATTATGATCATCATTATCACAACTACTACTACCTATTGTATTCCTCATCATTTTATCATTATCATATTTATTACTGTTATTATTGTTGTTCTTACTATTATTATTGCATGTACTGTAGACAAAAAATAGGATAAGCACTGTGCTTGGATTGAAATAAAGTGTCTATAGCTGATATAGAACCGAAAGAGAACTTTGAAGCAGACAGGTGCAGTTGTGGAAAACCGCCTCTGAGGGATGAAAATAGCGCAGATGTATACTTACTTTGCAGGTGATCTATAAAAAAAAAAATTCACAGAAAAATTGTTTTACAAAGTATATCATATGCCTTGACCATGTTTCTGGTGCGCTTTTTACTGGTGATTTCAAATCTACATTCAGAATTAAGATTGGGTGAAAAAATATGTCTTGAAAACATATCCTTCCTTTAAACAAATGATGAATGACGATTAAAAACTAGGTGCAGCTTTGAAAAAGATGAGGCATATCACAATCAGATGAAAGTGAGATGTCCCTACTGGGCAAGCGCACATGATAAGAATAGTATTATTTAGTAAATTAGTTGTTTTGCCGGAATCATAAAACAATTTAAGTGTTATGATTTTACAGTTTACTGGGATGGGGCCTTTACTCAGGTCAAATTATGACATCAATTTTTTACTTTACTTTTTTAGTCTACATTGTTATTTTTTACTTTTGTATCAAGCCAAAGCCGTTTTAATTTAAATATATACTACTAAAGAGATAAGATTCATAAGGTATGCATAGATTGACAAATGAGTGTAATAAGGCTACGCTCAAATCTATTTCACGTATAAATAATGAGGAACTTTGTAAAGAGACAAACTAAAAATGATTAACAAGAGAACATTTCCGAGGTCTCTCATCCACTGCAACTAAGACCATTAATCTAGTTGTGTATTCAATAATGCTAGACTGGGAAAGTGCAAGGGAGTTAAGAATCAGAGTGATGTTTTTACTTTGCAAATCATCAAGTTCAACCTTTTGTAAGGATGCATCAAGAACAATATTAACAGACAGCAAAAAAAATAGCACTTGAAAAGTTAAAACATAAGTCTGCAGAAAAAGTTCACATAATACTTTTTAACCATTACATTAATTACAATCGTTTAATAAAAAAAGGACACAATTTTTATTGTTGTTTGTTTTTATCATAATGAGTATGGCTTGATTATAACTGAGAAATCTAGACAAAGTCAAAAGTAAACTCTTATAAAATAGAGATTTCATAATCAACCCTTTTTCTAGTTGTTTTTTTTTTTAATTCAAAAAGTCATTTCTGTCTGTATAGATGATGAACTTATAATTTAGATTCCACACAATTGCCCATCTACAAAGCTCTCTGTAGTGTATCAGTGGTATAATAAAATTACCTTGCTTTTCCTGCATGTAAGACCATCCTCTTCCAGATGATGTTGACATGGTTCAAAAACTTGTCCTTCATGAAAGTGGAAGCTAAAAAAAAATCAATGAACTGTACACTATTAAAAAGACGCCTCTCAACTATAAACCTAAAACATAAGATTTTAAAGAGATTTGTTGTTTACCTTGCAAAAAAACAAAGCTTCCAAAAAAACTAAAACAAGGATAACCAAATTTACTTGAGCAAATCCGTTGTAAACAGTACTTAGTTGATGGATCTTCAGTCAGGGGTAGGAAAATTGACAGAAATTTCGAACAATGTTTCTTTTTTGTGAATATGAGGAACATCTTACTCTGAGAGGGTTTAAGTGTGATTCAGTTTTTGTCGGGTTTTTAAACTTGTCATTTTAGCTTTCTGAGATTTTTTTAGGTCAAATGTACTGCAACAACTGAACAAGTGAAAATAACTTTAAATCTTAAAATTGTAACCCAAAAATTAAAACTTGGAGTGATTTCCACAAAGAGGTGCCACTCCATTCTAGGCCTAAATTTCTACAATACAAATTCTCTAATTTTTTCAGAAATAAAGGGTCCTGAGCAATGAAATGTATTATTTTTTATCATAAAAAACATGACAAAATGAAGTTGATGTCAGAGTTAAGTGGCCACAGCTGTTCTCTTTCTTTCTTTCTTTTATTTGTAGGGCCTAGATGGCATTTGTACAGGTAGAGGTAGTGAATCTCTGTTTGCTGTGATCAATATATATGCAGCACATCGCGCCCGTGCACTTTTTGCGTATGTAATTTTTTACAACTTTTCAGGAGAGCAAAAAACTGAATAACTTCCTTCAAAATAACACAAAAATTTTCAAAATTTGACAGATGTTTGAAAATGATAAATGAAACATGTTTATGAAAAAAAATTACATAGATCAAAGAAGAAAACATTATAATTCGAAAAAAACCTACTTAGGCATATTTTGC
>BMAT01002775.1:263254-280719 GCA_019649035.1 Elysia marginata | reverse complement strand
GCAAGGCGGTGGGTGCTGAAGCATCTATAAGTCGAAGGTTCGAATCACACTAGAGGCAGACATTTCGGGCATTTCCACTAAAAAGCCTGCTTCTCTCCACTGCTAATTTCATACCTTTAAAATCTTTCAATCAGGTGAACAGCTCTGCAGCAATCAAGATTTAGTTCACTAAGGAAAACATGCGATTCTACATTTTCATTCGCTGTTAACTTCGTGAATCCGCAAAGTTGATCCATGAAACTTTGCAGACTGTCTGTGGGGACTGTGCCTGTTCTTATCAAATTGTTTGCCGTTGGGTAAAGGAATTTAATGAAGTTAAAGAATCACTTTCCGATTGGCCTCGTCCCGGGCGCCCAAAACATGCGTAAACGAGCAGACTATTGCTTCTATCAAGAAGGACATTGATGAAGATCCTCATATCTCTGTGCGAGAATGAAGCGACACCAACGGCCTTTCGTGTGGTACAGTTCATACCATCATAACTGAACATCTGAGTATGAAAAAGGTATTTGCCCGATGGATACCCTATTTGTTAATGGTTGATCAAAAGAGAGAGAGGGTTCGTTGTGCAACGGGGTTGCTGAATATGTTTGGACCGCATGGCCCTAAAAGGCTTTCCGACATCGTCACAGGTGATGAAACTTGGTTCCCCTTCTTTATCATCCCACCGAGACGCCTCAATCGCATGTGGGTAGATGGGCAAGGAGGCATAACCGTCGTGTTGTGTCCAGGATTTCAAAGCCGAAAGAGAATGTTTACGGTATAGGCCTACTTCAATTACAGTGGCCCACTTGTAGTTGACATTTTGCCTCAAGACACTATGCCACATGTTACGTCCAGAATGTGCTTTCCCAGGTGAAATCAGCAATCAATGAGCAGCGACCAAAGGTTAGCACCTCCAGGACTTTCCTTCTTCATGACAATGCAGGTCCCCATAAAGCAAGGGCCACAACTCAGTCACTGCGGGAGCTAGGAATACAAGTCTTGCCCCACCCTGCCTACAGTCCCGACTTGGCACAGCGTGACTTTTGGTTGTTTCCGATTCTGAAGGACAGGCTAGCTGGACGGAAGTTTGACCGCATTCAAGACCTCACAAAAGCAATGCATTCAGAGCTGCGGACCATATCGCAAGAAGACTACCAAGGGGCGTTCTAGAAGTGGCAGATCAGGCTGAAAAGTTTCATAGAAAGCCATGGAAAATATTTTGAAAGACTGAAAGTTTCATGTACGTATCATTAACAGTTTAGAAAATACAGAGCAACTCTCAAAACATATTGATCTACCCTCGTAGAGATTTTCAATCCCGACCACCTTTCGAGGATTGAAGCTCTGGATGTTATAACAAGTTGGTGTTGTATTTGTAGTCCCTACCGAGTCCATCGATGTTTTAAGGCATTTAAGCTAGATGCCGTGACCATGCTTTGTGAAAAACTATTCCATGTATTTGTGACCCTCAAGCCAAAGAAGTTTTTTCTAATATCAAGGCGATAGGTTTGTTTAGTGAATTTGTTACAGTGGACTCTTGTTCCTGTTTCACAACTAAGCGAGAGATAATCTTTTTACATTAACATTATATACCCTTAGTGAACTTATAGGCCTTTATCAGATCACCTCTAAGGCGCGGGTGCGCGAGACTTAAAATTAATGTTCAAGAGCTGCTTTCAAATTTCAGTCTATCTTCGTAACAGAAGTTTGCTATTCATGGACGTAGTTGAACACTATGGGGCACCCGACTTGTTGATTGGCGACCAAACACAGTTACCATATATATATTCGACGTGCGGTCAAACTAGACTTTTGTATAAAATAAAAATGACAGTTTATCAAGGTAGTCGCTGTATCTCCGAAGATTGGCCTTGTTTACAGTTTACTGCCTCGTCACAATGTTCACTTAACTTCAGATTTTTGCCGACATGAAAGCCCAATTCTTTCTCGTAGTGTAAATACAAATTTTCATTTAGTTGATCTAATCTAACCCAACATTATTTTAATAAACAAATTTCCGTCCAAAAACAAAACAAAAAACAAACACACACAAAAAAAATAAAAACGACTGACTGTAGTAAAGCATACACACCGCTTACTGAAAATAACCGCTATTAATATTGGCGGAAGTGTGTAACTAACCGTTTACTTCCGGTATCCATGACCCTGAATTACCCTCGGTTCCTTCTTTCGATGTCAACATTGAGCGACCGTTCTAGATAGGCAGACCATCAGAATTGTTTACAGTCAGTCAATCTTCAGTTCAAGTCATAGGCTATCTAGGCCCTGTCAACCTAAGATAATGGCTGAGGGTGGTCAAAGATTATGGGATCCATGGAAAATGTATGATGCTAATCCAGAGGAAATGCGTGCTATGAAGGAGCGGGCTAAAATGAGAGAGGCTCTGAAAGCAGAATGGACGAAGAAGTACACGAACCCATACAAATCATCCCACCCTGGAGGATTCTTGGTATTTTCTTTATTTTATTTTTCTCTAAGGTTAAGATTTACCTTTGTAGTGCCCATGAAATCTGCATCTGCTATCTAGACTAGATCTATCCAGGATACGTGAGCAAGGCATTAGTCTAGCCTCTAGGTCTACTGAATATCAGAATAGGCAGCTAGACTAGAGTCTGTAGAGATTCATTCCTCAAAGGGGTGCTACCCAGCTTGGAATAAATTTCATCTTCGTAAATTCTCTCTGATTTTCGATGAGAAAGGGTCTTATGCAGAGAGTGGCATAATTTTTATATCAGCAAACATTACTGACAAAATAAAGGGTAGGGAGGAGGAATTTCGGACTCTGTACAGTAGTACTTTTAAAACTAAATCTATAGCGGCACCCTCTACAGCAGGGCATCTGAAGAATCCCCTATTTTTCTCTCTATATAAATTCTATTACCTGGCATGGTTTAAGCGAGTCAAGAATGGGCCCGAGCATGCATTCAGTGGGAGGAATAGAGCAGGCTTTAGAGTTCTAAAAAATTCACTCAGCTTTTTTTTTCGAATTTAACTAGACGGGCAAGCCTTCATAAGACCATCTATAGGCTTGTTGTGGGCTTAGCTTGTAGTTGCACTGTCCCTTTGTAAAGTTTGTTTGTCTAGTCTAGTCCACTACTACATTAGTCACTGTACCTCGTACATTATTACTTTAAAGGGAGAGGGGGGCGGCTGAATACGGTATACATTGTCATTGGCCTGTTAAGCGCAGTAAGAGGAGGTACTGTTACCCTGTAGCCTGTAGGTCTAGATCAAGATAATAACGTTCTAGTTCTAACTTCTAAGGTTAAAGTTAATATAAAGCAATCTGAACGATGGTGAGGGATGTTCGATGTAGAGGGGAGGGAAAGTGTGAGGAGAGTCTTGTTACATGTGCCTGTCTCAGTGTCTGTGTCTATGGGAGTGCCATCAAAGCAGAGATGCTTTTTTTTTTCTAAAATATTTTTTTCAATGTAACTCCTCTTTACATTCCTATTGCGGGAACATGCCTACAGCAGAATTTTTCTTTGGCAACCAAAAATCCCGCTGTAGACACGTTCTACTGTACACACTACATAGTGGCACCCCACTACGGAAATCCTAGTTAGAAGTAGGCCACTCAGTCGATTTTACTTTTAACTTAAGACGAAGTAAATGCGAAAAGGATTTGGAAAGACTAATTTATCTATCTAGAGATAGATCTAGGTCTAGAATCTAGATCTACTGTTTTATTGTTTTTTCATTTGGGTAAATTACTAAATAGTGTGACAGACCATTGACTAATCAGTAATCTGCTAGTATTAGTGCTAAAACTGTCCCAATTTTCTTTATTTCTTCAAGCTCAAATTGAAGGACAAAACTTTCCAAAACACTCAGAGCCTTACTATTGACCCTGTGAGAGCTAATCACCTTCAATGAGTCAAGCAGCTTAGGTGATAAAAAGTCAGAAATCCGCCTGTAAAAGTGTAAAGGAAAGAGGCTAAGACATAAGGTTGTACATCTGTTGTTTGTGATAGGGGACAAAGTATCTTCAGAAATAACACAGAAAATGATCATTATGATGATGCTGTCCTAATTCTTATGCTAGTTGTTACACAACTATTTAATCACATTGTAATGGTTTTTAATAAAGTTCAAATGGATTGATGGGTTGACGAAAAAATGTATTATTTATTTATGGTGACAGTACTGACACTCAAATTCTATGGGATGTGTTGCTGGACAAAATTTGTGTCCACCATCTCAACCGATATATTTTCAAGGTTTCCCTCATCATTTCTTTTAACATGTGAGGTATTTTCAGATATAATTTTCAAAAATTCAAAATGATGTAGTTTGAAGGGGATACAGGGTAAAAACCTTTATAAAGCAGTCTTTTTTGCCTTGCTATCCACATAAACACTTTGTCCACCATGAAAAAAGAACAGAATCTTTACCTTTTATCACACTTTCACAGTCTCAAAAGCTGAACATCCAGGCTTAATTATATTGCTCACTGACATCTCACAACTAAACAGTAACAGTTTTGGAAGGTCTACTTTCCATCACTTTATGCCGCAATATTTTAAAGACATGATCAAACGACCCATGAATTAGAGTATTAGAATGAGATCTTAACTGCAAGTGCAAATCAACAAAATTGTTAATGGTCAGAAATAAATTGGATGGACGGTTAGGCCTTAGACTATGGTTCTTTTATTTCCAATACAACTATAATGGGCCTACTGTGTGGTGCATAGTAGTAATAGTGCAGGGTAAACAAAAAGTAAAGACTAGAATTTAACATTCAATAATTCATCCAAAGATAATAACTAGCAGTAGCAATGTAATTTCTCATCAAAACAAAATATACGCCATTCTGAATTTTTGAGACCACTGATTTGCTACCAAAATGTTGCCAATTAGGAGCTCTTGCCCGCACTGTTTTCTGATTTACCAGAGTAGTACTTTTCTCCTATTAAAAATCTAAACCAAATGTAAAGTCTGAAGAGGAGATCATAAGTTAAATAACAGTCTCCTATACACTGTCCTGGGCAAGATATCAGGACAGCACTGGATTCTTCCGCTTCTCAAAGCTATTGATCAAATAAAATAGTTTTAACAAAAGGGTTATTTGTAAATCCATCTAAAAATTCCTTTACTTTCATTTCAAAATAGAAAATAATTGAGACTGAATTTTAAGGCCTATTGCCTTCAGTTAATGCGGGTATACATTAGAGAGTTAATTGTAGGGGCAGCGTGGCGGAGTGGTTAGCGCGTCGGACTCGAGATCTGGAGGTCGTGGGTTCGGTTCCTGACAATGCCATGTTGCAATTGCCTTGGGAAAGCAATTTACCCTAACTTTCCCCAGTCCACCCACCTGTAAAATGGGTACCCAGCTACAGGCTTCAAATTTTCTGGTCTGCTGGGGCATTAGTGGCGCTGCTCTGTGGCGACACAGTTAGGCTGAGTAACAAAGACCAAATTCCCGAAAGGGATTAATATAGTGTTAATTAAAAAAAAAAATAATTGTCAGCAGAACCAATTCCTATGTTTGCTGAATGTAAATTTAGGGTTTTCTGACTGCCGGCAAGATCGGTATCAGGAAGAAAGAATAACATTCAGACTGAAATAGGCTTTGTGCAGGTTAACATTTTCGTTGAAAAAAAAGAAAAAATAATGTATTGCTACAATAGTCTATCAGAAAATTAGACAAACTTTGGTGGATGGTGGGGCACTTTTATCATTTTAATTCTAGGGTACAAGTATTTAGGTTCAGTACATGTATATCTAGAGGAAACTAGGGCTTAATTTAGATGGTCTACCAGTTCATCATGTCAAAAGTGACGTTATTAGTTTGGATTTTGCAATGAAAAACTTGGCTGTACGTTTATAGCTTTTCTGATTTGCCATGCTTTGAAAGAATTCTCTATTTTTTCACCTCTAAATCTTATGTCACTTAAGCTGGTCTTATAAAACTCCACTTTTTCCTTTCACAAATTAAAAACTTTAAAGTAATATAAATGTCTGTGAGTATTATCATCAAGTCATAATTTTTCATGGATAATTTAAGATAATTTAATTAATTAAATCTCCTTTTTTTGATTTTTTTGTTTTTAGCATGATCCTGCAATCCAAAGGTTTATGTCATTGAAGGCAACACAAGCTGAACACTTCAAGGGCACCTTCAGATCCGCAATTGCAGCTATCTGTATTTTTGCTGTACCAGTTGGTCTTCTCACATGGGGCTGTGTCAGACATAGTGTGAGTTTTGCAGAGTTAGTAAATATTTGAAGTGATTTTTTTTTCTTAGTCAAATTTCACTTACCTATCTTTTTATAAGAAAAACAAATTTGTCTCAATGTGTACCACTATCCCAATAGATGTCAAAAGTCATAAAATGCTATTATGTTCCTGCAACTTTTTTCATAAGAAGTTGAAGTCTTCTTTGATTTATGAGATTTCAAGGCAATACCAAGAAATTATTTAACAACAGTCTCTGATTTAGTGCTGAAAAGCCTTAGCACTAATAATAGTTACCTGTACATAATTTTGTTATACTAGTAATGAGAAAGGTGGCTCAACATGAAAGCTAAGCCTTTCAATTTTCACATAAACATTAATAACATAAGCCTTATGATTATAAGCAAAGTTGATATCTATTCAGCATACATGTTTTAGTCTCAAGTCAAGATTTGGGTTCTATATACGGTCAAATATACCCAAAAGGAGGAAATAGAGAGCTAAAATGATTAAGAAAAAGATGTAGGCTACAGTTAAGCATGATTCTTCTAAACTTTGATCCCTTGAAATCACAAATTCCTCAAACGACTTTGCTTTTTCCCCCAACTTCCTCTTTTAGTTTACCTACGGAGTGGCTGCGGAACAGTAATTTCATTTTTTTTAATTTTAGCACTAAAGCTAATGGAAATTGTGACTCAAAAATTAATACGTGACACATATATAATAGTGTTAAATCCGTACAATTTCTACTGCTTTACCAAGGTAGTTCAAACTAGTATCACTGATCTGTTTAACTGTTTGAACCCAAATAACCACAAATATGTGGACACAGACAAGAAAATAAACAGTTTTGGGAGAGTTATATTCATGATATTGTCTATCTAGGCTGCTTGGTGCTAACTTATACAACTGGAAAAGTCACTCACCCTCATGCAGTTGTAGTATACCAAGATAAAAACATGCTTGCATCCACTAGTCAGGTGTATCACAAACAAGGCCGAATACTAGTAAAAACACAAATTAATTTCTTCTTCAAGCCAACATAAAAATTATTCCCTAATTTTCTTCCTACCAAGAGGTATTCCTTTCCAATCCAAGAGCAGTCATTTGATTGTAAACTTTTATCTTAGCACTAAAAAATTTAGCAGAGCAAACATTTTTTGGCATTTTTTTATCAAGCAATATCCATTTAAACACAACATCAATCAAAAGTGACTTTTTATATATGGTACATGTACATACAGAGGTACTAAACTAAGAATTCATTTTTACATTAGTATCTTTTAGTATTACTGTTATTGATGCAAGCCCATCGTTTCTCAATTGCTTGAAATGCCACAAGATAATTTTTTTCCTTGCAGTTGCATGAACTATTCTTTTTGAGTAGAATCCCTCATTGCCTCACTGAATCAATAAACCATCTCTATAAACATAAACTAGGTGTAACATAAACACTTATAGTTTGGAGCAGTCTACAAAAAATATTTCTGTGTTCACAGGAGATGACTTTGTAGAAGTTTTGTATGTTTTTAAGGAGTTTTATTTCTTTTTTAAATTTAACTTTTATTTCCATTTTTCTATTTTTCACTTTCAGGAATATAAGGAAAGCCAATACAGGAATGGTAAAGTTATGTACAAGGACAGGCCTGACAGATTCTGCTACTGATGATTTCAATGCTTGTACAGATTATTGTAGATTTAACAATGCTTAAACAAAGTTTCATTATGTTTTAATGTTGAAGTAAATGTATTACTATTAAAAATGCTTGCGTGATCTTAAGTTAAATTCATTTTTTTAAAACATTGAGTCTGTGTCTTTTAGTTTGAGTTTTATCAAAGGCAATACATAAGGAGCTCTTTAGAAATACACTGTATGGCATTACAATTGCACTACATGTCGATTTGCATGTCTAATTTGAGATAAATACTGTGCAAATTTCAAACAAATTGCGCATTAAGTGTGCACATTATTGGGCAGTACCACTGCGGGTAGTTAAAAAAAAACTTTGGTTGAGTTACTTTTAAGTAATAAAAAAAAATTTTAAATGATTCTCAAATTTCTTCAAATTTTTTCTTGTTTTTTTTGTTTTCTTTTTGTCCATACTGTATACCGGTATAAGAATATATGGAAATGGCCGTTTTGTTGTTTGTGAAACATGTGTTAGACAGTGAAGTAATGGAATTCAATAGCCATAAATGAAAGATTTTGAAATTTTTTCAGGTTTATTCCTTTTTTAGTTTCTGTAACAAACAAAATTTCTATAAGTTGACAAATAGAATTAATCTTATCCTTAGCAGCTTGAATGATTCATATTCAAAACAGACCTAGTCATAAAAAATGTATGATCATGTGAGTCTTACTACATTTAGAGCTACAAATGATTGCTGTGTGAATTGAATTTTGCCCTGTAGTTCCTGGCTAGATCGGAGATAAGATGCTATTTTATGTAATTTTCCTTCGTTACAGTCATCACATTTTTTACTATTCTAAGTTTAAAGCAATGTTTTAGTGGTTTTTTTAATATCTAGAGCTCGATTTTTTACACTGGAATCTACAGTAATCTCATGCAAGAGCTGTTTTACTAGGCAGTTCAGTGACGTCGCCATAAGCAGTAAAAAAATCGGGCTGAACAGCCCATAGGGTTTTGTGACCAAAGAATGCAGGTCGCTATTTTGATAGGGCTGGAAAGAGCACCATTGCAGCTTCATTTCTGTGAAAGCTTGCCACTTTTTGTTTATAATTTTAAAGATAATAGCTTCCCCTTTCCTAGGAACCTTTGTCTGTGAAAATCGAGCAACTAGATCCATAGATATCTTCAGTTGAAATTAAAGGTAAAATTTATCATTAAATATTTTAAAAACTACATGCTGATCCATTTTGATACTTTCTGAACCTTTTTGTTATTTATTGAGCTTACTTTGTGCCAAAAGACAACCTTCAAATCTTGCAAAAACCAAAGTTACAGGCCTAAAACTTTTATGTCTCTCTCAGTAACTTCATTGTTTATTAGAGCCAAAGGCGGCTGATAACGCGCCGCTGACAAAGCTATTCAGTATTAACAGGGTGGGAAGTGATGTCATAAACTCAGTTTGCTATCGGTTGAAGAGATTAAAATGTTGCTAAATTTAGCTGTGAGCTACCCAGCTGCTTGTAAATCGCGTTAGATCTAGATTCTAGACTTAGGCAGATTGTGCTAGATCTAGATTCTAGCTAGATCTAGACCTATGCAGATTGGGCTAAATCTAGATTCTAGATCTAGACTTAGACAGATTGTGCGAGATTTAGATAGACCTTTACAGGCAGAATGGGCTAGATTTAAAACAGTAAAAGTAATAAACTCCGGATAAAGCTTCTGGGTCTGACACTGTCACTATATAATTAAATAGGTCATCAATCTAGATTTAGAGCTAGATCTACTATATTCCTGAACTAGGGTTACATCTAAGGTCTAGGTCTACCTTTGGTTTTCATACATTTAGATTTGAACATTTAAATTTAATGCATTGTATTTGTTAAAGAAGTATTTTTCTCAAAACACATTAAAATAAAACCCCCAGGCTTAAAATTCTTAATGTAATTTGTAAGTAGTTTCTGAGTCAACTAAATTTTGTTAGTGTAAAAAATTGAATCAGTTTGCATTAAAGATTCTGATAGTAGGTCTTACTCTATGTTTGTAAAATTATGTGAAACACTGTACTTAATATTGAGTAATAATTTCTCTAAAAGCAGGTAAATTTACAAAAAGATCGGTGTTTAAATTTTTAAAATATCCTTATTGTTTGCGGAGTTACGGCAATTTCAGTTTTAGTTTGGGGCCAAAAAGCAAAAATTTGATCACAAAATCGAGGGTCAAAATAGTGGTAATTTTAAGAGTCAAAATGAGACACGGAAATTGTCGTAACTTGGCAACCAATACATGTACCTTAAAAATTTAAACTGTTTTGTAATCTGCATGGAGAGAGCTTTTATTTGATTGCAATATGAATTCAACTGGAAATGTTTGAAATTTTCACTAAATTGCCTAGTTTTACTGGTTTAGTTTGAAAACTACGAACAAGCAATGGGCCTCACCAGCCTAGACAAGACGTCAAAGCTTTTTCAACTTTTTACGTATCTTCTCCTCCTCTCTCTCTGTCTCTTTCTATCTCCTCTCTCTTTCTCTGTGTCTCTTTCTTTCTCCTCCTTTTCCAATTTCTCTATTTTTCTTCCCCTGTTTTTTTAATCATCGTCTTTCTTTGCCCTTTATCTTTTACTCTTGCTCCCTTCTGTGCCCTACCTCATTTGCTTGCCTCATGATCTATTTTACTGTTTTTTGCCCTGCCCCCTACCCCCAACACACAGACACTCTTTTCTCTAAATTTCTGCATTTCCCTTTAGCACTAACAGGGATTAGCAATTTGCAAGAGTGGTATAAAACTAATTGTGTGCTTGAGTTCAGATTGAAAGTAAAAACAATTGTCTCGTGTCCAGAGTGAATGAGCCGGAAGTCAACAAAATCTTTTTTGTGAAAACACTATGAAATGGTATATTTTTTCTCTCTATATATTTATATCAACACATTTTTTTCTTTGTACAAAATGTGAATAATATTGTGGATTTTTTCACATCTGTATGTGTAAAAGCTTCGAAAAACCTCTTGTTTTAAACAAGAATGAATGTATGTGAAAATTGCAACATCTGACTCATTCACCCTGAATGCGAGACAATTTTACTTAGAGTAGACTAGAGCTTTCATCCAGCTCATGATTCAGATTTTCATGATTCCATTACATGGTCGGCGACAGTGCCATTAAAATATTTTTTTCTTGAATTTCACCCTTGAAAGTGCCAGTGCATGTACTACGAGTGACCAAATTCTGTGTGAAATATCATTTATTGTCAGGACATAAAAGTAGCAGCCACGTTTTGTCATGAAACAGGCCTAAATATTAAGCTACATAGAACGCCATCCATATAGATCATATACTCTACCATGTTCTATCTATCCGTAGACGATAATAGAGATACATGTATCAGCTTTGGGTCACAAACTTCAAGAAAATTTTCCTACATTAGAAATTTTAAAAAGTTACGCCATGACTAGAAGAAGGTGAACGGTTTATATAGTTTTGTCAATTTTATCTCGTTGAGAAAAGTGGTACATGCAAACTGTAGCCATCCTAGTGTAAAACAAGAAAATTGTCATACAGCAAAAATTCCTTCAAGGACATGTAATAAAGGACCTAAGTTCTCCACTTGCTAATTTGCATGAAATTTAAACCATGTAATAATATCCGTCCTTTTTCTTTAAAAAAAAAAGCAATACTTTTTTCTCAACATTTATATGCGACATACAAGCTTAAAATGCGTTCTCTAAGCATCACAGTTTTTTATGCAGTGGAATCCTGATTAAGTCAACAAATCAGGACTGAAAAAGTGTGCTGATTTTAAGCTAGAGTTCACTCTAACCATTACAAAGGTATAAAGAAATAGAAAATGGTACTGTGATACAGAGTTGACTTTAAGCAAGAGTTTCTCTGAAAGGTGTTGACTTTAAATGGATAATACTGTATTTTAACCACATGATGATTATAAATTTTTCTATAAATTATTTTAATTCGAACACATTAAAAGCCTAAAAGTCAAAGTGGAATGCTGAACATACTACATGTGGATTTATATACATGTACCATTTTTTTCTTGTGAAGATTATTTCGGCTAATGGACATATGGATGCCAAAATATTTCACACACACAAAGGCGATTTTTTTAAAACATTCAAAGATTAATACACTGTACAGAAAATTTAAAAACTATGGGAAGGAAAAAAAAGGCGTAAAAGTGCACTGAAAAATTAATGTTGAATGCGGTGAAAACAATTTTGATTTAAGCTTGCAACATTGCATGATAAACATTGTTTTATCCCCGCTTACAAAAGAGCAGAAAAATTAAGAGTAAGACCTGAATCAGATATTTTTATTTGCGGAAAGAACAGGATAAAGTTTTTAAAAAAATTACTGTACATGTATACTGTACAATGTTTTTCAAAATTTCGTGGCCTTTTTCCATGAAAGAAAAATGTATTAAGGGTTTTTATCTTCATTTGTATAGTACACTTATTACAAGAATTACAGATTGAATGAGCAAGCCATCAACCTATCTCCATTAGTTTTTAACTTTTGTTTTAATTTAATATAAAAGTACCTATTTTGGAAAGATCTGACAAGTGTGCAGCTATAGTAGGCCGATAGTGAACTATTGCAGGATTTTTAAAATTTCTAAATATGTCTTAAAGGAGTAATATGACGAAATCAGACGTAAAGAGCCTAGTATGACCGTTGAGAATGTCGCATCTGTTAAGGTGCTGCTTATACAGTACTGTACATATTTTAAAATAGCACTCAATGGAAAAAAAAACAAAAACAAAACATCAACTACAAAAAAAAAAAAAGATTTAGTGTTAAAGATGTTTTAGCGTTCTGAGAAAAACAAGCCTCGGTTTGTTTAAAATCAAGCAAGGTCTGCGTGAAGTAACATGATTCGACTATTATTTATTAGAAAATGATATTTAAATGGGTCGTGTGTGGCGGTGTAAACTGTAACTGTAGCGCAAGGGAAAGAACTATTACTAAACAAGTGCATACATGTAATGTTTCGCGAGTAACCTCCACAGTGAACTCAAATTTTCAGTCATGGTGGGTTACGGGCCTCTTATGTCCTGTGAATATTGTAATCGAACTTGCGAGTGAACAGTGTATAATTTAAAACCTTGAAAGTTTTATCTGATATGACGGCAAAAATACAATTTCAAAGACAGATAGATAATTAATCATTTTAGAGTTTTAAAAAAAACCAATAAAATAGTAAAAAACACTAAGGAGAAAATCAGACACTTAAGTAGATTTTTAGACAAATGAGTAACCGGAAAAATTCAAAATCTACCGAAAAATTAACAAGTCAACGCACATGTTTATAAATGGTTTGTTAATAAAACCAACCAAAAGATAAACATGGCAGAACCAAGGATGCAAGAGAAAGCTATTCGATCAAAAGAACAGTATTTTACAGGTTTGCAACACAAGCATGATAGCCTACTCATCGCGACCACCTTACCATAACGGCCTCATCTTCCTCAGTTCCTGCAGTGGAATCCACTTGAGATAAACGGCACCCTGTTTAAGATGAACTCTTGTCTAAAACTAGATGTAGGTTTTTGGTCCCTTTCCTTTTTTTTCTTTATAATGATACTGCTTAATATAAACTTTGGAGAAAATAAATGTTTTATTTGGGTCCAGAGGGGTTTATCTTAAGAGGATTCCACTGTATAACATGTCATGCAATTTCTCGAAAAACCAAAATAGAAAAGTATGCTTTTAATTTTATACCTTTAGGCTTTTGTATTTAGTAGTGCCGGTTCTTCATATAGCCTATAGCCGTTTAAAACGACGTGTGAAATGCAAGTACTTTTAAAACTTTTACGGCCTCGGCAGCTGAGGTTATGCTCACCAGCAATTATTGGGCACAACTCGCAGCAGGACATCAAATGAACGCACACGGGTATCAAATCACTTTCAATTCAATCAACTTTTCGCCAACGAGTCAATGAAACACGGGAGGTACACAGCGGATTTTCTTATGACTGAAGGTAAGATTCCGACGACAACAATTCTCTCAAGTCAAAGCGAAAGAAGATTGATTGATAAGGAAACAGCTCCGTGGGTGGTTAGTGGACTCCATTGTGCTTCTTGCTGTTACTCTTAGAGATAGCTTACACGTCTTATACATATTGGCATTTTTCTTTTCTTTTTTTTTTTTAGAGAACACTGTACCGGTACAGTTTTAAATGATTTCAACTTTTCTTACTTTGTTGAAAATTTCCATTACAAGTTCAAATTCATATCATTCTCTCAAGTATCCGATCACGACAGCTAGTGTGCATATTTGTTTGCTTTGTTCAATTATCAGATTAAAAGATCATGTGATCATCCAGATTAGAATTTAGACTTTAAAAAACTTTATACTTCCGTGTAGCAGTAATTTGACTGATTTTAAAAATATCCGGGCAGGTGATTTTTTAAAAAAAAACTTACCTTCATAAGGATATAGGCCTAGCTATAACGTTATGTTTGGCCTACTTTATCAAATTAGTATTAGTTTATGAACGACATTAAAATTTTATTATTTTAAAGCCTAACATTACATACAGAGACATGCTTGATGATAAGCTAAAAAAATTTTTCTTAAATTAAAAACATGTGTTAGGCTAGAAATAAATTTAATGAAGTCTGTATTTGGCTCATTTAATTCTTTGAGCCCTGACTTCCTGATTTTTAATGACCCTATAACTGACTTCCTGAGTTAAAACCTTAATTATTGGGTTGTCTTTGAGTTTAAAATAGATCATTAAAATCATCAGAATGCACCAGTACTTCATCAACTGAAAAAAGCTGTTTACTTTATGTGGACATTTAGTCCTTTCAGTTTCGGATTCAGGTTGGTTCCGTTTCACTATGAATTTTGTTTAATTTATAACCATAAAATACTCCATTGAACAAAAAATGGGTGGAGACCTGATTTTTTTTTTTTTGCACCGATGCAAATTAAATATGCCTTTGTGGTTGGTCGAAAATAAACCTCTATTTATCCGGACGATGGGGCTGTTTCAGGAATAAAATATCTTGCGTGTAAAATTCAAAAGGTGGGCTCACCAGCGAACTCCTCTCTAGTCGAAGTGGTCTATTCGAATAACTCGAGTGCTGAATCTAAGCCTAAAAACTGACCATTGCGCAAGGGGAACTACTCTAAAAGAATTTTTTCAGTTCATGGAACAGCCCTATACTGCGGCCCAGCTTCACCATTTTAGGGGTGTTTCGGTGTTTAGTAATACATGTATAACTATAAGCCATATGCCTTCTACCGCTTAAGCGGTGTTACGGTGCTTAGTAATATAATACGGGCTCAGAATATTAACTGACATTTTGGGATTTAAAGTATTATTGATACACACCGTAATCCACGGAATTAAGAAAAATCCACTTCAATATTATTCTGTGTGTATTCAATTCAATATTAATTTTGCACGCTCTCCTTTAGATAGGTTTATAATTATATAGCTTTTGCTAAATTTTAATCAAAGCTCAAAAGCTAGGAATGCAAAACTTTTCCCCATTTCTTAAAATAGTTAGTTTGTCATACCAACATTAGCTGCTAAGTACATGAATGTAGTTAGTTCAGGAAATTTTGACAGAAAATAGGCCTGAACCTGGCCTTTGTTAATATAATTCAAGAGATAGATAATATATGTAATATCGGTCGGGTAGACTATAGATTTATAAACAGATAGAGGGAGAAGCGAAGAGAAGCATGGGAATAATAAAAGAGTACACATTATTTTAAGAAATACGCTGTAGAAAGAGTTTAACAAAAGATTCGTTGACGGTACTAAACAATCATCAACTTCCGTTAAATGTACAAACTAACTCAAGAGTATTTTACCTACGCATAAAATACAAGTTGAATGAAAACCTGGCTATAGACCAGTTTAGGAGAAAGGGATTCGTAAGCGCAAAGCATACACGCTGTAGCCTACTTCCTCAACAATTTATGATGTATACAGAGGGACAGTACAAACAAATCCATGTAAATGAAATAAAATAAAGGAAGAGGGAAATATTGAAGGAAATGTATGACAGAGAAATAAAAACAAACCTACGAGTCACACGTTTAAGAAATTTAAGTTGTCTTGACGAGGACCGAAACTAATAAAGTAAAAGGAAAACTATTACACATACAGGAAGAGAGAAAGAGAGAGAGAGCGAGAAAGAGAGAGAGAGAGAGAGAGAGAAAGAGAGAAAAGAACAAGGGGGTTTGGTGACAGGGTTATAGAAAGACAATGGATTTTCATATTGAGACAGACCGAGTAGAAAATAAGAAAAGGATTCAATAAGACTAAGAAGAAAAGAGAGGGAAAGAGAGCGGGCGAGAGAGAGAGAGAGAGAGAGATGCAGAGAGAGTAAAAAGAACAAGGGGGTTTGGTGACAGGGTTATAGAAAGACAATGGATTTTCATATTGAGACAGACCGAGTAGAAAATAAGAAAAGGATTCAATAAGACTAAGACAAGTAAGAGGAAAGAGAGCGAGAGATAGACAGACAGAACGGAGACAGATGGTCAACGAGATTCATAAACCGTGGGAAGAGAAATCAAAGCATGAAACACTGGTACTGGTTCAAAAAAATTACGCATGAATTCCTGTTTCAGAATGACAAACCATTGATCTTTCCTCTCTGACGTAACAAGCGCCATTTTGGTCCCATCAACGTCTCGTGCCGGTTTATCAAGCGTTAAGCCGAAAAATTTCAAGGGAAGATGAAGAGAAGTGGGTGTGTCCTCTGAAAAAGTTTCCCACATTTTTCAACTATGAATGGTTGCTGATAAAACATACAGATCTAAATGAGAGGCTTGCAATATCTGTGTCAGATTATCAAGGCCCAACCTTTAAAAAAAAAAGAGAAATATAACGAAAGACAACCATTTCTATTCAAACCATTCAAGCCCAAACTTTGTTTAATTGCCTTAAAAAAACATCCTTGACAAAAGGTTTATGAAATAATAAAGCAACAAAAAAAAAAATACTGTAGCGTAAGGTGTCAACATTAGACCTTTCAATACGAGTCCGAACGGTAACCTACATTATGATGGAAAGTAGACAGTAGTAACATAGCTTTGTGTTAAAATGTCGACTAGAAAATGTACCAAATAGTAGGAGCAAACAAAACTCTCTTCTTTTGCCGTTACCCCATGTAAAGCGCTTAGAGCACATTAGTGGATAAGCGCTATATAAAAATGCTCTTTATTTATTATTATTTTAGACACGCAGATATATGCGAAACTAGCTTTACCACTTCCTTATGAAAAATCAACCAAAACTTCGAGGTTGGCTCGGGCAAATGCCACGAGGTGGTAAAGCCTACCTGGTTAATAGCGACCTGGGATGCTTGTGACAGAAGGCAATCTATTCTACTTTGCAATTAAAAAAAAAAAAAGAAAAAAAAACACGTTGTTTTTTCATCATAGGTTAAACAAATTGGCATAAGCCCCACTCTCTCATTATATAGATAGATTTTAAAGATAACAATACCAATCAGTCACCATAGCAGAGACTAGTCATCTTCCATTATGGATCGGGAATGAGATGAAGTGCCTCCGTGCGTCTCTCATAAGTGGAGGGTTAGAAGAAATCTAAGAAAATAACATTCTTATTAAAAAAAAAATCACAATGCATGCTTGAAATTTAAAT
>BMAT01002775.1:243820-254954 GCA_019649035.1 Elysia marginata | reverse complement strand
CTGCCTGATGTATAGCCCAACCGAAGAGCACTGGTTAGAACAGCCGTGCTTATGCATTCAGATACCATGGTACGGTAATACCTATTTTTCTATCTGGTTTTTCAAATCCGTTGCGCAGTTTTCCTGTTAATATGTCCTTTTCTCTCAATGACTGGATGAACAAGAAAGTAAGAGAGAAACGTGGGTGTGTCCTTGCGGTTATCTTTGACCGCCCTATCCATTAAGAGGTTAAGGCTTCGTTTTATCCTACGTTATGCTACATTAGATAGAGTGGCGTGATTGCCTTTCTAGCACTTTGAAGTCCCTAAAGGGAATCACCAATTTCCTATTTCTATCAAGAAAGCTAATACACGGGCCATTGACTTCGCAAGCCAAAACTCTAGGCCTAGTACTAGAGTGTGTGATGCTTTCAATTCTTTTGTTTCAAAAGGATTTTCCCAATGTCACCTGCATTATCCGGCAAACACTGTGTTAATGTGGGATCTCTTCTCCTTATTTGTTGTGTGAACATGTAAAAGAAATTGTAACCTTTAGACTTGTTCTTATTTTTTGTCCTAGTCCTTTCCTTTTTATGACTATATTTGTTTGTGAGTAGAAATTATGTCAGTGCCTGTCATCTAGTCTGTTCATCTGCTTGCCATCCCCGTGCACTCCCTCTCTTTGGATATGTCTTTTAGTCTTTTTGTCTATCTCTGTCTCTCTTTCTCTCTATCTGTTTCTGTCTGCCCCCCTCTCTCTCTCTCTCCCAATTATCTTGATTGTTTATCTTCTCTCTCTCTCTGTCTCTCCCTCTCTCTCTCTCTCTCTCTCTCTCTCTCTCTCTCTCTCTTTCTCTCATCTTCTATGTTCCTTAAGTAAACCCAAAGGAAGCGACGCATTGAAACTTTTACTCCGTAATCTGGTTTTCAAAAGATGTGCCTAATTTGAACGAACAGAGCTTTATGAATTAAAAGAAAGTTAATTCCAAAAAATGAGACATTTTGAGGCAGATAATATAATGTGTGGGCGTGAGAGTTGGGAGCCCAAAACAATATAAAACACACCCTGAACAGCAGGGTCATTGATGTGTCCAAAAAAAAAAACAACAAAAAAACAAACAACAACAACAGAAGAATTCCCTGTAGAGTTCAGTAAAAAGTTTCAGGAATGTACTCTTAGGTCGACAAACAATAGAATGAGGTCACACAAACAGACAAAAACCAATTAAAATGAGTTAATCGTGTTTTTATACCATATCATGAAGAGGGAAAACTAAAAATATGTTGCTAAAAATAAATGTATTTGCAAATGAAAAAAGAGGGAAATTGCGAAAAAGAAAACAGAGGGTGAGAGACACAGGGTCAGAGAGACAATGAGAGAGAGACAGACAGACGGGACAGACAGACAAAGCTCGGAGAGTGAAAAAAAAGAAAATTTTAATGAGACGTCTAGAGTGGTAGTGGATACAGTCATACGATACTACTAGCGGGTAAGAGATTTAAGTCGTTGATTAGTGTTATCGGCAGTCTGACTTACGTTATTTAATGAACTTTTCCCCTCTTACGACCTCTAATATAATTTTTGAAAGTCCTGATTTTTCAACTTAATTGCTTATAAAATACCTCCCATAGAGAACATTTTTTACCTGTTCATTCTTCGCACTCTGTTATAAACAATATTCTAGTCCTTTAAAGATATGGTAATTCTACTTGATTTCTATGCTCAGATTTATCTGTTTCCCAATATAAATTTTGGTTATTCCTGCCATCAATAAATTTAGTAATATAACCATTTACCTTTTTTCGATAATGTAAAGGTGTTTTTTTGTTTGTTTTTTTTTTTTTGGGGGGGGGGGGCTATCTGATTTTTTAAGCTTTTTAAACTCTTTTACTGAAATTTTGCCCAGCGTGTTTGCTTGTATAGCTTTTTTATGTCAGCACATGCAGTTATTTTGGGTGAAGTAGAATTTTAGCAGCCTGTCAAGTTGCATTGAGCCTGGGACTGTGGTGACTGCTCTCCAGGGTCTCCAGGGAAATGCATTGGCTGAGACCAGACCAACTAGCGAACCTCCATCTGCACCAGCCTATCAACACAAATTTCTCTGTTGCTCGATCTTTTTTTATGTTTCTCCATCGCCCAAGTTTTTTTTTTTCTCTCTTATTTGAACATACCAACCTTGCAACCGAAAATAAATCAGACAGAAATGAAAAACTTGACGCAGTGATATTTTGATATTTCTATTAACATGAATAAATTTATCACACCAATAACGTCTTGATCTAGATTAAAAGACTGAACTCAAAAGTAGTTTCAGTGCCCTGTGCTTGTATGTAATAAATATACTCTGGTTGTCTGACCGCTATCAACTTTATTTGAAAAATTAGTACCTGTACTTAGTTATGGTGGCTGAAATTTCAACATGAGTAGCTAAACTCTTTTTGGATTCAATCTCTAGTGAGACATAATTATTACTGCTAGCGCAGGCCGATTCATATGCAACATCTGTTTGGAAAACATTTGTAAAACAATAGTATGTTGCAATGAAATGGGATGACCTGCTAACTCTGAAAAACAATCTTTCACACATTCACGCAACAGGTTCATGTTGAAGGTGTACTTTATTTCACTCTATTGTTTTTTTAACTCTTTTTTTGCAATCTTTCTAAAAAAGAAATAATAATCTGAAAATGGTTCTTATATCTAGGTGTAGATTAAAATGAATGCTGTAGCCTTTTTTGCATTGACTTCCAAGGAAGTACCGCTAATCTAGGTGCATCTCTAATCTCATGCCTCACAATAGATTGTAAATAGTATCTTACCATAGCGCGCGTAAGCGTTGGCCCTGAACACACAATGTGTAGGTCATAAACATTCATTGAAATACAGTATTAAGCTATTTTCTTTTAAAAAAAGCAAACCGCTTTGGGTTAAAGAAAGAAGTGATTCGAATGCTTTTAAAATTGTGCCATGCCATGTTTTTTTGTCTTTCGACAATACAACGGTTCATCCGGTCAAATACCAGTGACTGCGCTCAGTCAATAACCAGCCTCTCTGTGATAAATAACTATTTTTTCCGACACTTTTTTAAAATTAAAAATCTAACACAGGTTAAAATCTTTAGCTTTTCAAAAGATTTAAGAGAACGAACCAATAATGTTTGACATAATTGGAAAACAATGTTCGTGTTATAAAAAAAGTAGAAAATCGTGATGTGTCATTGAGGGCCTAGCATTATTTCTCCAAGCGATTTGTTTTGTTCTCTTAACTTTTCAAATATTTTGTATCTCTTGAGTTCAAAGCAACGCTAAAAAAAAGAAATAAGAAAATCAGAGCACATAAAACATTCAAACAACCCTGAGATTGCCCAGCTTTACAATATTGGATTTGGTATTAGCTTGAAAAAGAGCGAGAATATAATTATTTTCATGGTTACAAAAATAAACAACAGCAATATAAAAACCACTAAAACAACGACAACAACCACGGTGACAGCAGCAGCAAATACGAAAAAAAATTAGCATAAGCCTAAACCTGCTTAAGGTAAATTAATAGTTCAAACTACTTCTCTTCAGTCGCTCATTCTGTGTTTAGAAGTATATTTAGATTGCGAAGAGCGTACCGAAGTGCGTATTTTAGTTATTTTGTAAGAATACACATGACTTAGGGGAGCTTATAAGACTAAATATCACATACTTCTATTTATAATGTAATAAACATATTAAATGAGTAAAAACCTTGTTTAAGTGATTCACGTTTCGTTTGTGTTTGTAAAACATTCTTTTACAAAGTCAAAAAGGTTGTAGAGGCAGAATACTTACAATTTATACTGAGCGTTTATTATCTTTATGACAACTATTAAAGCTTTGTAGAACAATGAAAATGGAATCCACAAAACAGAACATCATCCTTTTGTTTTCTACCTGGTTTACTGCAGGACAAAGTTGTCTGTGTATACTTGGTCATTGACTCCGGTGGCGAGTACCATAATGACATTTTCATGGTCTCTAAACCTGAGGCTAAACCTACTCATGGCGACATACAATTTGGCAACATTTCGGCCTTTATTTTCAGGTGAAACGAAGTAAAAAAAAACATGACACGCAAAACTTGGGTCTAGGCAAAGCAATTGACGCTGTGCACAATATGTAAATATAGCGCGTCGCTATTAAAATGCGGACCCTCCCGAAGTTAGAGTAAAACTCTCTTGTATAATGAGTCTATGTAGCCCTAAATTATATAGATCCACATTGATCCTTAGCACAAAAGAGCTATACTCTAACTTCCGTTATCGTCCGCCATTTTGATAGCGAAATGCAATATTTTTGCAATCTGAACAGCCTCAATAGTCAATCGATGGTTTGGAGAAAATCTGGAATTGGATCTAGGCCTAAGAGAATCTAATTACTTCTAGCCCGAAAACAATATCTTCTCCCAATAAAGCTAAGTTTAGCCCACAAGACATTTGTACATTTTTATTAATATAGAACAAGATTTTAGAAGCAAAGTTAGTTTTAGCAAGCACATTTGGGAAACGGGCAAAACTAATGTTATTTATATTATCATCTTGCCTTCCAAATTTTCTTGTATGGTAAATGTTGACCTAAAGTAATTGATTAAGATATAAGTCAAATTTAACGCACCACAAAGTAAATATATGAAGGCGGAATAAAACGCATAAATAAATCACATTTTCTTCCGCTTCCCAATTTTGTCTGTTAAATCTAGCCTGAATCTCTTGCCATATTGAAAAAAAATGTTTAAAATTAAATATCTAAATAAACCAGTGGGTGATATGAGCTAGATTGGAAGAAGATAGTACTTTAAGGCAACGGTCGTAATTATGTCTGTTTCTAGGCCTTAATCTTGATTTAGCGTTTGTTTTGCGTGTTATTTTTTCTTCCACTTTACCTGAAGGTGGCGGTCAAGATTTTAATGGCCATGGGAAAAAAATCTTCCCTGCAAAGAAATGCCTATTTTCTTCTTTTCTGTCTGACCTGTTACTCAATCTATGGATAGATTTAAACTGGGAGTTTGAACTACACCTACATCTGAGTTTAGTTCATTCTATTAATCTAGATTTCTAGATCTGCATTTAGATTTCACGTAATCATTTCAACACTACATCGATACTGCATGAGTGCAAATGCTAGATCTAACTGATAGAAATATATAGATTTTACCATATCCTGCCACACCATTAAACATAATAACCTAGCAGGTCTCGAACACTTATCCAGGGACCTATATCTTTTTAAGTTTGATATCTGAATTAGATATATATTATAAAATTTACAATAGGACCCTAATTTGCAGCCCGATGATTGCGTAAACGGTATTAAGGATTTCAGTTTCCAGATGAAATATTCATGTTTAAATGTCCTTACAATCTGGATCTATCTCAAAACTTTATTTGAATTGTAGCGAACTCTATGTAAAATAAAACAGGAAAAAGGAATTAAAGATACTCAAGTGAATATTACGTACACTGGATATATAGGTGGTTTACGATAAAAAAAAGGAATGAAATGGTTATAAAAACCGATAGAAAATTGTTTGGTTCAGTGGAGTTTTTTTTTTTGAGTGCTTTAAATTTTGCTAGAGGTATAATAATGACATTTGAAAATATATTGAAAACAAGTCGGCAGAAAAAAAATCTACATAATCTAAAAACTTTGTGTTCCATTAAAAAGTACCTAGCCACTTTATGTACACGTATCGATTTTGAGGTCCTCATTGACATTTGTATTGCTGTTGTGCATTCATCTCTGAGTCCAAGGCTTAGTTTTAATTGATGTGTTGGATTGAAAATTCCTTGCTTTCATTATTGTTTTCGCTTTAATTCTCTCTGTAGGGATTTCACTCACTCCTGTTCCTGTTAATCTTTAATGTCTCTATCTTTCTCTATTTCTTTGAATAAGTTACCATGTGCCCTTGCCTTAAATCCCTTTCTCCCTTGCTCAAATTTTTGTTTTATTTCATTTTCTAACCGTTCTCTCTCTTTCTTCCAGTCGTCTGTATGACTCTCTTTTCTCGCTTAACCTATTTTTGCCTCTACCCTTTTACTTTTTATGGTATTACTGTTGCTTTTACCGAAACTTTTGTTCTACTGGCCATGTTACTATCATTACAGACTTTAAGCAGGCAACGCGTGCGCATGACGGGAACGTCTGTTGGTCTATTTTTAGAAACTGTTTTCATTATTTTTATAGTTTCCTTGAACTGCTTTCCCGATTTTCACGTACGGTGCGTGTGCTTAAGGTCTCTATTGTCTCTTTCACAACTTTAGTTGAGTTGTTTATAAACCACCAGTCAATTTAGCACTGAAAAAGTCGCGGGTGTGGAATTACAAGGTTCCAAGTCCAACTTTTTCAGATATTAACTGAGGGTCACCCCCGTAGACAACAGACTATTTTTGGTCTGGTAAAGGTTTCTTTAGCCAAAGAACCTTATTAACGTCAGGTTAAACAAACTGCTAAAAAACTGTTTCTAAATTGTTTGTGCTATTTTTTTAAATACTGAAACTTCTTTTTCTCAAAGCCCAGTTAACTGGACTAACGACTATGCGATTCTAGACTCGCGATTTCTCTCAAAGAATTTGGGCAGAAGTTATTTGTAGAAGAATTTGTAAATAGTTCTGATCTAGACCGCCGTTATGCAGGTCCAGCATTCCATTCCTGAAATATCACCTGAGAGCGTTAGTAGTAGACCTCTGTACATATCACAAATTTTTGTATCTTTCAATAAATTCAAAGAGGGCCGGCCCACTCAAGGTGAGATTTACTCTGCTGTAATTATACTACAAACTCAAATAAGATTAATCAGTCGTGCACTTATGCTCAACTTTGTTTCCTTTTTCCTCGTGGGCTTGTTCTCTACGCAAGCCTGTAGGTTCTGATCTACATTTCTCTTGCATTCTGGTAAACACCTGTTTGTTGGGAATGGTTGAAATTGCAGGTTGTGGCCATCTTTGTGTGGCACGTTTTCCTATAGTAAGGTACAAAGAGGTGCGTAATCTGCAAAAAGGAAGGCGGAAGAGATTGCTGTTTACGAAGATTTATGAAACATGTAGGTTAGAAACATTGACCATAAAAGGGTCATAATGGTAGCGTTCTATCTTTTTGTCAAATTAATTTTCAAAAGTCATTATTTATATCACTTGAAAATCGACACTAAGAGTTAAGAAAAACGCCATTGCAAAATTATCCGACTTTATTTAGATTTTTAATTGTGAAAATTATTGACAATTTCTTTGTAATGGTCAAAATTTTACAACAAATTTTCTTCGTATACTTTGAAGGTTTGCGATGTATTTCATCAAATATAACCATAAATCATTTGAATTATGGATGTCAAAGATACTAATGTAGATTACTGGTTGGTGATCTCTATAAACCCTTTGTAAAATAATAACTAAAAAGCGTTTTTCTTTCTTTGAGATTATCTATTTTTGAAATGCAACTACTCTGGTCGTAATAAAGATATAAAAATAATCTTTACATCGCCTCAAAGAGCTTTTAATGAACTTTCAAACAATCTATATACCTTATGTTAAAATCCCACCGCTTGACTTATTTTATGAGTACTCTCCACTACTTGGCTTTATGCTGAATTGTAAAATACAGTACAGGAGTATAAATATAAGCTTTAAAAGCGTCAAGACATTGAGACATTAAAACAAAATTTTATTTATGGCGCGTCAAATTTCCATTTCCAAGCTTGTATTTTTACTACTATTTTATAAACAAAACTGAAAGCCTATGATCACACGTGCCCTCTGTAAAGAACAAGCGTTTTATAAACAATGTCATACTATTACTTTTGAATAATGAATGTGTAAGAGAAAATATGAACCTCTCAAGAGAATCGTGCGACAAGTCGAGATGGTTGCTTTGTTGGGAGTACACCCGTTAGAAGCTTGGATAAAAATCCTAGCCAAAGCCTTGCCAAAATGACTTTTGGTAGTGTCCATCTAAAAATTAAGCGTCTTACGGGTATTTTGCGTATTTATCTACCTTAAGTAAAGCTTATAAATCTGGGACAAATGAGTGCTTCTCAAACAGGTCAAAGTCAAGACTTGGAACACTGACAAAAAACGCTGATAGTGATAGTGCGATATTAAGGTTGAAATATTAAACGTTTACTTTTAATCCAAATTTAATGCAATATTAATTTAATCTCTACAATGACCCAGAATGGAACTTTTTGTAATAATTTTTGGTCCAAAAAGAGGATATACACAGGCAGAGAAAGAGGGAAATCGGTTCACTGGTGACCTTTGGTCATGAAAGAGGCGAAAGGAGAAAAATAAAAAAGTAAAGGTGTTGGATACATATTGGAAAAAATATTCGCTTGTCACTCGCCACGAGCAGATTGGCTGGTAGAGGCACTGGCAACGGTTTTGATACTTGTATTGGTTTTAATTTTCGCACTAAAAGGGCTCGCTTGATTTGACTCCATCTGTTCTATTTTAAGAATTTTCAAGATTATTATCTTCAACTCATTTACTCGTGCTTTTGTTTTCCATTTGTTTCCTCGTAGAGCTGTAGCCTAATAGTATTGAGCTGATTAAATGCTGAGCTGCTACACAATATACTTCAAAAATAAAACCTGTAAAGTATATTTTTCCTCGAACCTATGTGCTAATTTTATATGACTTCATGCTGCCGTAGCTAGACTTGATAAGTTCAACGGGTTGCGCTTTTAATGGATTATCTTCATGTATTGGGAATGAAAACAGAACAAAAAATTTTCGTTCTTGCCCGCAAGTTATTCACTTTCAAGACAGAGTTTGCCAACAGGAACGATACGTTGCGCTCTAATTTCATTCCCAATATGGTGTTTGGGTTTGGCGGTTTAATGGACAATTTGAGGTCAAACTTTTATGACTTTCCAAAGGCAAGAAGGGCAGTAAGTTAGGTAGTTTTATAACTTAAAAATAGATACGCTCCTTTGTCCCGAAGAGTTCTAAACATAAATGTTTGTATATTTATTAAATGACCACCACTTCTCTTTTAAAATGAGGGACTATACAAAAAACAATGACACGAAATTCTTTAGCTAAGCTTTAAAAAACAAAAGAAGAAACTAAATAAAACCAAAGGTTAACATTTTTGTTCAAGAAGCGGATTTTCTGAAACATAAAATCTGAAAGCCGGTAACGGTCGACTTATCAAAAATGAATGGCTACTGTCAGCTATTGTATGGCGAGCCAACGCTTCGGCATCAGTTATGCTCACACAATAAATCAGGATAGAGATACTCATTATTTTTTCGTCCCATTGATTTCTTGCGTAATCTTGCCACAAACCAGAAAAAAAGAAAGCGAGATGATATGTCGTAGAAAATATTTACAAAGTTTTCTGAAACTGGGTGGGAGCTATGAAATATGGATAGTCTCTACTGAGGAATATAGTTTGTCTGAATGTCACAAGAATTTAATACGCTTGCTTTCCTAAATAGCAGAAGAAAAACCAATAATATTCGATATTAATCATACGCGATTAAAAAATCAGAATAAAATGACTTACATCATAGTTTTGATTGCTATAAAATTATGTAACAGGGGCTTGAAAAAAGTATATCTTACAATATCGTTTTGACCGTGCTCTTTTTACATCACCTCATCAAAGTGATGTACTGATAATTTTTTTAATTTATAAAAATAGAAACTGCCGAGTTAAAGCTTTAGAACTTGTTTGTAACAGAACACTGGACGACCGTCTTTCTAAATAATAATAATAATTTAAAAAATAAATGAAAAATTGGTCAGGTAAAATTGTTGATGGAGGTATTTACGTGTAAATTATGTAAGGAACTTGTTAAGCCTATTTGGTAGAGCTATTTGAAAAAAAGAATTGGATAATTACTTTAGCCTGTAAATGCTTGATTTTTTTTTTGGTCGAAGGTGTGACACCTACAAACTGTTATAGGACTGCAATTTTTTTTTTTTGGCGAAAGGCTTTTCACAGAGTGCACCGATTTTGAAGCAAAATAATAGTATATAAAATAACATTATCCTAAAGACAATGCGAAAGGAAATTAATAAAAATAAGACGATTTTTTTGGCGGTGGTATTCAGTGATTTGTCGATAGAGTGATGATATGGAGAGAACTAGAAGAGGAGAGATTGTAATAATATGCAAATTGATGTTTTCAAAATTGGACTGATACAGTCAATATGCAGTTACATAAGGACATGAAAGACAACTTATAACACAGTCCAGTCTATTACTCGACCAGGTCGGTTACACCCCAACTAATAACCCTCTATAATATCATGAGAAAAGAAAAAACATTCTGGCCAAATTTAGTGAGAACTTTTATGAATTATATCTATATCTATAAATGAGGAGCGCATGAATATAAAAAAACACGATGGTAAAGACCTCCTAGACCGCTTACGATAAAAGCGTCAAATGTATTTAAAATGCCTTTAAAAAAGTTGCATATTTATGTAAAAGGGTCAAACTTTAAAAAAAAACACGACGAAAAAATAAATATCCATTGTTTTTATAAGGAACTATTTTCTTTTCCGCTTCTTTACTTCCGTCTTCTCGGAAAGTTGTTGTGAAGTGACGTCACGTCAAAATTAGTGAAAGGTTTGACTTCAAGAGGTAATTGTGATTATCGCCTTTAAATTTGATTTTGTTATGAAGTTAAATGTGTCAAAAATCCCTATGAATCTAGATTCGATTACACGAAGACAGGGAACAATCTGATCTAGATTCTAGATCTAACACGAAGACAAGGAAGAAAATTCTGCAACCCACTCTGCAGTGAACCAACTTTACTCTAGATCTAGATCTAGATATGTAGGACTAGAAAATATGGAATCTAACGTATAAGATCTAGATCTGAATTAGACTCAACGAATTTTTACTGTATATGATGTAGAAAATATAGAATCTAACATTATCAAGAACTGGCAGCTCTGTTATTTGTTACTTTTGATACAATTACTATTGAAAGCTTTCACTTCAATGGGTATTTGTCATTTTGTGGCTATAGCCTTTAAATTTGATTTGATAAGTTTAATGTGTCAAAAATTCTTATCAATCCAGATTAGATAACACGAAGACAGGGAACAATCTGATCTAGATTCTAGATGTAGCACGAAAACGTAAGAAAATTATGTGACCCACTCTGCAGTGAACCA
>BMAT01002775.1:181988-196576 GCA_019649035.1 Elysia marginata | reverse complement strand
AGAGAGAGAGAGAGAGAAGGACAAACAGACAGACAGGTAATGAGGCAGATAAGCAATACTTCAAACTTTAAGACAGATTATGCATAATGACACAAATTTAGGTAGTTAAAAGAAGAGACACAGTTAAACTAAACAATAACAAAAAGGAAAAGAGAGAGTGAGGAACATATTCACTCCTTTTTATGGAGAAGCAAAACAAAGCAAGGGATATTCGTAGAATTATTTAGCCTCTTAGAGCAGGGATTGACATGGACAGTAGTTCTAAGGACGAGGAGGAGACATTGACTTTTTTCTACTACAGCTTGACCGGCCCGTACCCTCAAGCAGTGGGAATCAATCCAATTTCCTGAGCACTCTGTCAGTCGTTGCTGTTTTTATCTTTGGTAATCTACACAATCGCGTCTACCCGGCAGTTTATGGGATTTACAGCAAGGCTCTCACTGGCGCTTGACTATCCCCCTACAAGATGTGGTAGATTTAGGACACCCCTGGACTACTCCAAGTAGACTCTTCATTTTTTGCGCTTAGACATGACCTGCAAACTAAAATAATTAAAAAGCTTTATAGAACGCGGTGAAGAGGGAGGAGGAGGGGTGGGGGGGGGCTCTTTTGTTTCTTTTGATAATCATCCAAGGCCCATCATTGGAAGTAAACATAACAAATGTAAGTCTAAACACAGATTTAACTCCTGCAAAAGTTCTATTACTGTGTAAAATGTGAGTGAACAGTTAAACGTGAAGTCTATGCAAATATTGTGATAACAACTGTAATCTGTGGTAGCAAAGCAACGAGTTCCTTAACGCAAAAGAAAGAAAATGACGGCGATTAACGTTCTCGACCATAATTATAAAGTCAAAAAAAAAATATCGTAACCGCGGTAGCATCAGCAAACGGTAGGAAACATGAAGGACATTGTAGTTATATGAGCAGAAAACTGAAAATACCATCTCAGCTTACGTTAACATCTCGTAATGATGCTAAAAAACTATGAGAAAGTACTCTAAAAATACACATTAATCGGTCAAAATATTTTAAAAACAATTCAAAACAGAGTTGTTATAATATCAACAGGGATTCGCTCGAGTCTAGATCTTCTAAAATTGTCAGGGCAATTGTCTCGAGTTACAAATTGAGGTTAAGATCTTCTTCTATCAAATTGAAGCTTCTAAAAATTGCATCAAAATGAAATAGAAGATGTGATAAAATGGCGGATCAATTTAAATGAAACTCAAACAATATGAAGGTCTTAGTTTTCCTCTACTGGCATCAGATTTTCATTACTTCATTCTGTCAGTACTCACATATTTAAAAAGCGCTGATTGGATGTTTATTCTACAGTTTCAATCTTATTATCTTCTCTTAAAGCCTTCACAAATGTCAGTTTTGTTGTTATTATTGAATAATTGAGCTCTGACCTTAGAATCATATTTTACTGTTAATTTCATTGCAGCTAAATACCATATACATCTTACTTAATATGTTAAAAATTTGATACTGATTTGAAAAAGGAAGTATCTTGGAAATCACGATCACCACTATGAGTTAAACCATAAACGAAGAAGGAGTGGGCAAAGAGAGACCTCTAAGGCTATTGGTATAAACTGATAGAGAGAAATGGATGAATATGACCGCTAACACCTTTCTGAATGGCACTCTATGCTGCTGCTGATGATGATGAGGAGGAGGATGAGGAGGAAGAGGACGATGAGGATGATGATGATGACGATGATGATGATGAGGATGAGGATGAGGATTATGATGAGGAGAAAGATGATAATGGGGATGATGAGATATGAGGATAAAGATGATGATGAGGAGGAGGAGGAGGATCATGATGACGATGATGATGAGATATAAGGATAAAGATGATGGTGATGAAGATGATGATGATGATGATGATGATGATGATGATGATGATGATGATGATGATGATGATGATGATGATGATGATGATGATGATGATGATGATGATGATGATGATGATGATGATGACATGAACAAATTGTTTCAAGGGTCTGGTCTTAAAATTAGAGGGGAAAAGTTGCATCTAGTGTGATCAAAGCACGTGGACATCCCTTGGTGCCTGACTGCGAGCTTTTTAAGCTATCTTTTTGAAAGTATTACCTTAGGCTTCCTCATCATACAACCTTGAACAGTTGCCTTAAACCTAATCTTACCAAAACTATCAGTCTAATTCATTTATATGAGAACAAATCTAAAATCAGACGTGACATTTTGTGTTTCTGTCTCATTTTCTTTAAAATAGAAAACCAACATCCGCATTTACAGTGTTGAAGACTAGGTTGACGGTTCAGAATTACATTGTCGATTAGCAAGCCTTAGTGGTCATGTGAGTCATTAACAGGGAACTGCCAGCGGGCTGACGGAAACTCAATTAACAAAGGTTTGCGTAAGACGTGGCTACCTTTACAGAGATTCTACCAAAAGTCGATCCTGTTCAACACTTTTTATACATCACTGGTTGCAAAAAAGCTGTTGAACAGTTGCATCAGCAAATAAAGCAATTATTAAGTCATGGGCCCCAAGCAACAACGATCCGAACGGTCACTGCTTTATTAAAATACTTTAGTAAGAAAGAGCTATTAATCGGCATCAGTTAGTGTCCTGTCAATTTCTTTTGTCTATAAAAACATTCTCTCTTTCTCTGCGTTTCTCAACCTCTTACGCTCTTTCTTGGAAACGTTGCTGACTCTACTTTTCCCCATTTTTTTCTATTCTAACGAATTTTAACGAGTCCTCTTCTTAAATGATGGCAGCACACGAATACAATATTCTTTTATTTAAAACTTTAAATTTGTTGTGCTCAAACAAAGTGCAGTATCAGGTGAGTACGATCACCAATATAATCGACAAGGAATTGGACAGCTTTATAGCAAATTCATCTCTGGACATAGCCCAACCCTTTTTGTAAAGTGAAATAAATATTACAAGCATCATGTGAGTTAAAATGTTTTTCAGTGTTGTCTCACAATTCATCGGCAATTTAATTATATCTGTTCTCTTTCTCAAACACCATTCTCAGGAGACGTTTGCAAAAGCAACTTTTATTTTAGTCTTATATTAACTGTGCACTCAATTTGCCAGTCAACGTTCCGCGTGATCCTAAACAGAATATTTAACGCGCTGACTGACAAACATCAGATAATCCAGTTTTCGTGCTCAGCCTTCACTCCTTAAGCTTGCGACATTGACCACCTTACCAAGGAAGACAACCATGGACAGAGGGAATGAGCTTACAATTTTTGCAAAGAAAGACAGGCTCTTGTTAATGTCTCACGGAACATTTTGTAATGAAAACTACATCCATGCAAACCCACGGGCTTCAGATCTTGAATTTTTTTTCAAGAAATAGTGAGTGGGCTTCTAACAATACAGAATAGTTCACATCTTTTTCAAATTTAAATTTAAGACCTTTCATGCTTATGAATTCCTCCCACCCATATTAGAGTCTTCTAATTTTATTTGAATATCGGCAACCTGTACTGAGTTGAAAGTTATCGTTCTTGTCCGCAAGTTATTGACTTCAAAGAGGGATTTCGCAAACGGGAACGATAGTTTGCGTTTTAATCTCATTCCTAATTCGCAGGCCGCTGTGTAAGTCTCCAAAGTTTTATTGATACGAAGAATGCGGTTAAAATAATAGAAATTATTTTGATTCTATCAAATGTTTTTTTTCTCGTCATATGTGGGTGTGGCTAGCTCCGAATTGAAACGGTCTGAGGTTTTCGCCACATATAATGATCTCGCATGTACGAGGCATCACAAAAATGATAGCCAGAGTCATACAATGTATCCGTCGACTACGATTAACTTTGATTTCAAGCAGCCCAATGCAGATATAGATAGCTGCTGTAATTAATTGTTTCTCTAGCCTACGTGGCAAGTCGGTGGGTGCCGAAGCATCTATAAGTCGATGGTTCGGGTCATACTAGAGGCAGACATTTCGGGCATTTCCACAAAAAAGCATACTTCTCTCCACTGCTAATTTCATACCTTTGTAATATTTCAATCATTTGATAGCGCAGTGGCTGCCTCCACTATTTATTCTGATCTCTAAATATATATTTCATATGAGGCATACCTTAAATGTTATCGTTTGTTCTCTGTGTTTGTTGTTTATGGCTAAGTGTTGGTGTGATTCCGGATTTAAATGGTTGCCTTTGGTGCGATTTGGATCTTCCCATTCAAGTAAGCGAGTCGCTTAGGGAGGCTAAGCAAGGACCTTTGCCATGAAACTCCTTTTTAAGGAGCGTAGTGGCGACATGGTATAAGCTATGTTTCTCTGAGTGGCAAGGCGGTAGGTGCCGAAGCATCTATAAGTCGAAAGTTCGGGTCATACTAGGCAGACATTTCGGGCATTTCCACTAAAAAGCCTACTTCTCTCCACAGCTAATTTCATACCTTTATAATATTTCAATCATTTAATTGTGCGTAGTAGCTTTTGGCCTTGGGATTTCACTATAGGTAGGATGTAGTTTGATTATCACAGTAAGAATGATTGTTTAAATAACTCCATTTACCGGTTGCCTCTTACACCTTTGCGACTATTTGTCCTGAAACTCCGTATAGACAGGTTCCCCTTGTATATTTAGACCGCTTCAGTGCAACAGAAACGAATAAATTAACGTTATTTTCTTTACTATGCTTATGAAACTACTCCGAACTAATTTATACTTTTTGTTCAAAGGCGCTGGGGTTTTCTTTTATTTAGTGCAAAATATGTTACAGCAGTTCATGATAAGGACTAAAAGGAATAAACTAATTGCTAAAAAATGGTCAAGCGAAATCTGCATCAATAAAATGTTAAGCCAACCCAGACCACTACAGTCGTAACGTTATTCAACAAGCGGAACTGTTGCAACCGATGAACGGATTGAATAGAGCTGATAACGGAAGGAGTTCAAACACAACTAGCAAATAGTCAGGTCTCGTGTAATTTAGGCTTGGTATGTGGCCGTTGTGTCGAGATAATGAAATCGATCCTAAAGCAACATTGTGCAGAGTCCTGGCTATTCTTTCCTCATTGCTGATATAACTATATTTCAATCCTGTGCAGTACTACGAACAGAAATAAGCTAATACAGTAATTTATGACGATTATTGTTTTTTTTTTCTAAAAAATAATTTGATGTGGTTGTTGATGTGCCTGAAATTTCCATTCTCTAGAAAAATGTATTTGTTTAGTTTAAGTGCCAAATAGTCAAAAAAAAAGCTTTTCAGCCAATCGTACATTGGGTAGTTTATGGAAAAGAGTAGTTGTGATAAAAAAGAATAACATAAAACTCACTTAAGAGGTTAATAAGTTGTAGGCCCTCCGTTATTTCGTGAGAATCAACTCAAATATTATTAGGCGATTACATGAGATAAGTTTTAGTGCAATTCATTGTTAAGAAAGGTTTGCTTTAAGTTACCTCTTCAACAGAATGTTTCCAAGGGCACATGGAGAGCATTTCAATTTGGTTTGGACCTCGTTGAGTGTGAAATAAAAATAATGATAAATATGACTCATCTAATCAGAAGTGGGAACCAAAGCAACTAACGTGATAGTTCTAATTTGTGCTTTAGCAGCAGGCGAGGAAATAAACTGTCGCGGCTCAGCATGGCTTATCAACAGCTAACCTTTAAATATTTACAAAATCCCAGCATCATTTGCTGAGGTTTCTGTTACAGTGTTGGCCCCCAGAGTTGCTTTGCTCGGATCCATTGTTTGATTAACAGTATCAGCGAAACGTTTGTTACTTCCAGTTCCCAACCCCTCTGTCGTTATCTCTTGTTTTTCTATTCTCTCTCTCTCTCTCTCTCTCTCTCTCTCTCTCTCTCTGTATCTGTCTCTCTCTCCCTCTCTCGCTCTTTCTGTCTCTCTGTCTCTCTCTGTCTCTTTCTTTCTCTCTCTCTCACTCTCTCTCTCTCTCTCCCTCTTTCACGCACACACACACTTCTTTTTCTCAGTTGTTCCTTAATACAGTCACTTTCCTCTCTTAGTCTTGATCGTTATTATCCTGCTTGGCATATCTATTTTCTCTAAAATCGCTTTTTAATGATAGTATATTTTTCTGTTGTCTTCGTACTTCCTTTGTATTTATCAATATACCAATCTATTCATCGATCCGCCTATCTTTTTCAAACTCTCTGTGTGTCTTCTCATGCACATCCACTCATTCAAGTCTTTTCATCTTCTAAGCTTCCATTTTCCATCCGTTCTTTCAGTGTCCCCATCTCTACTTCTCTCTCGATCCATCTTTCCATCTGTGCCTTGATGAAGGAGTACTTCTTAGGCAGGATTCGAACAAGACTGGCCACTTTTCGTCGGACTTGTACAGATTGATGTTGATAAATCTGTGTTTGATTCTCTAATCTTCCATACAAGAGAGGCTCTCGAGGAAGGGCTTTTCCTTGATGAGGGCTGTAGCAGCCTGACAATATTAGCATTCACGTGTCTCTAAGGTAGCTGCCTAGATTGAGGGGAACCTTTGTACAATATCCATGGAAAGTTGGCACGTAGAAACAGTGGCTTTTCAGATCTTTTGTTCCTCTCTCTGCCCGGCATCAGTATGACAATTGAGTCTTTTGAAGAACGATAGTTATTGCTTTATAGACGTATATTGAACGGTTCTGTGGTTTTAAAGCATTAAAACCTGTGGTATTTATTAGGTCATACTTACAAAACCAAAATATTTCAATTGGCCGAGCTTTCTGCAACTTGGGCTGTTGAGCTGTTTAATCAAATGGTGTATAAAATACAATTTTAAAAAAAGACAATTGGCCATTGTCTGCAATTCTTTAATACGTTTGCGCATAAAATGAATAGTATCGTTCAAAATGTTTAAACTGTTTCGTCGCATAGTGACCATTTGAGACAACGAAACCAAAAATGTTTTTTACGCTGGGACTAATGCTAGCTCGACTACAACACACAACACAAGATATTCTTTTCTCGAAGGAAGACACACACTTTCAAGAAAGTTTACAAAGAAAGAACGATATTTGTTGCATTGAGTCAGCGTTTCACAAGATTAGCGAGCTGATGAGTTGTAGCAATGATAATGGTCTCCTATCTCAAACCGCCTGACATGTCAGTTCTTTTTCATACAATCATTTGGATATAATTTATTTCAGGGTTTTAAACTATTTACTCCATATTTCAACTAAACTCGTCGCGAATCGGCAATAGCTAGCACATTTTCTCATTTAATTGTGCCATATTAGGCTACAGCAACCGCTTTTTTACGAACTAACAATTTTGTTGTCCCAATGCTGAGTGTAGCGTTAGAGAATTGTTCTTCCTCTAAAATTTCACTGTCTAAAATATCGTCAACTATAAGAATTAAATTATACTTAGACCAAACAACTATGTAATAGACCGATTATTTTTTTGCTCGCTTCTCCACCATCTGACGTTAAACTTATGAATGTGCCTTTGCACACAATATGCATTTCTTAAATTGGCTTTTGGCCCAATGCATACAAATTCTAATATAATAGAGATCACATTTTAGAGAATACATGGGTGAGTATTTAAAACCGAATGCCTCAGATAATATCCACTTCGTACCAGATTTGGCTTCTAGGAACATCATCAATATGTGTGTTTGACGATCCCTTGTTATCTTATACCGACAGCCAAAAATGTTGCTGCATGCCTTTTCAAGACGCGTCGGCTTTGGTTTTGAGCCAGTAAGCGCAGTACATTGGCTGTTTAATTAAAAACGATTCATTAATTGACAACCTTGATTTCTTGATGAACACCTACAACTGTACTGTTCAAGTAATTTCTTGATGAATCTCATCTACAATTATATTGTTCAAGTAATTTCTTGATGAATCCCACCTACAATTATACTGTTCAAGTAATTTCCTGATGAACACCACGTATAGCTGTACCGTTCAAGCAGAGCAATTGTTTTACACTACGTCCAGTATATCTATTGATAAGAAGCAGGGTTTAACTTTAAATGAAAACAAATGGGGGAACTGAAAGACGAACGTTCATTGTTCAGAAAATTGGGATAGCTTGCCAAAAAGTTTCATTACTATGGGTCTAGATAATGTGAAGACAACTCTTCCTCTCACCACCGACTCCACCCCCGACACACATAGGCACAATCTTGTACTAAAAAATAATTACAATTCCTGTCTTCAGCGTGTACAACCTACGCAACTGGTCTCACAATGAGGAGCCAATCTTCTTAGCGTTCTTAAACACTTTTAAACCAATTCCCGAACAGAATTGTCAATTTTCTTTGCTTCAAATCAGCCTGGCATATTTTAAGATATTTTTAGTTTGTTTTTTTCCTTTCAAATGAGATGTTCTCAATATGTGATTTTTTTTTGTATCATTGACCTACTTCTTCTGTTGTGTATTGCCAGATTATTCAGAAATTTGATGTGGAATTGCCTTTGACTATGATAAAGGAATATCTGGCCTAGTTTTATAGAATTCCTGAAAAAGAGGAAATTACTTTTTTCTTTAAAAAAAACAAAAGCATGATAACAAGTATTTTTTCGCAACATCCCAAAAGTACGTACGTACATGTTAGGACATTGTCATTTCCAAGTTCAGCAAAAACCTTGAAACTGTTTCAATAAAAAACGTGGGCTCAGATTCATTAACAAAGCCGCCGTCAAAATAGCTATCATGACAAATACCGTTAAACACAAAATTAATTATAATTCTTTATAATCCTTAAATTTGATCATTCTGACTCTATTGGTAACATTGAACCGCCTTAAATCTAATTGATCGAAGGGGTGGAAACAGATGGATGAACTTACAGGTGCAAGATTTTTTTCTAGGTGATTTTCGCAGAGGGTGTAACAAGTTAACTGACAGGCAGGAAACATTGAGGTGAGTCTTAGCGGAAGAATGGAGGAGGAGCGAGATAATTTTGGATAAAAATAATGTAAATGTTATTTCACTACTGTTGAAATGGAGAGAGAGAGAGAGAGAGAGAGAGAGAGAGAGAGGGAGAGAGAGAATAGAGAGCGATAGAGATTAAAGAAGGAGAAAGGATGGGGTTGAGAGACTGAGAGAGAGGGGGAGCGGATAAAGATTTAAAAAAGCTATTGAAAGATACAAAAGAGAAAGAAAGGGGTATCGGAAGAGTGATAGAGATGCTGAGAAAGAAATTGTTAGAGTGTCGCATTATGTTCAGAGAAAAAAGGGCTTAGAAAATGTGGACCGGTGGAGAAAAAATGAGAGATTAAACCATGTCAGCTTAGGGTCAATACTTGAAATTGTTCACGCTGAAGCGGAGAAAAAGGGAACAGCTTTAAAAGGTTAAATGGCCGTTGGGTGGTCTGGGTTTAAACAAAAAAGGCGTCTTAGATTACATTCAAAAGAGGAGGTTGTGTTTAGAAGCTCATCAATCATCTGTTTTCTAAACATTGATTAAGGATTTGAATGTCGATTGAAGGCGTCTGGTCGTGTCGTGTGAGGCCGACAGAGTCCAAGTTTCGCAATAACCGAACTGTGCCTAAGTGTGTCGTCATCTTGTAGTATTGCAAAACTTGAATGTTTTACTTAATGCTTGATCGACACATAAAGAAGTTTCTAACAAGCATTTAATTTGGTAACTCCATGAGACAAATCAAAGGCTTCATTGAGTATTTGTTAAGGAGTAGGAGAAGTATGAGGGGGCAGTAGGTTTTTTTTTAAGAATTGAAAAGATATCTAAGTCAGTTTGTGCTCGGAGAAGGTTAACAAAAACTATAAACTGCCAAGCTTGGTATGTAAACGAAAGTAAAGAGAAAATCAATACAAAGAAAGGTTTTGTCACACTCTGAAATAATATACACCATTTTTTTGGGGTTTAGTCTGCTCTTTGGCTTAAGCTTTAAAAATCCTGATTGCACGATTATTTCTCCTCGTGATTAATTAAACTCAATGGGTAAAATGAACACTCTATAACAGTCAAAATGTGTCAAAACATTGGTCATCAAATAGGTTTGATGTAAACCGTATTCTGAATTTTATTTTTTCACTGGACATCATGAGCCAATTATCTTATTTTGTAAGATGATAAGACATTTATTAATAGGTGTTTCTAGATATCTATCAAATAGTTTTGTTTGCCTGCCAGAGTGTCACCGCATATAATAAGATTCTTTCACCATTTTAACTGTTTTGCATTTAAGAAAATTATGTAAAAGAAATTTCAATTATTTACCCTTAACTATATCTTGCTCGTTTCTCAAAGACCTCTTTGAGAATACACGGCAAAGTCGTCTTATAGAATCCGTGTATGAAAGGTTGCTCTAACTCTAAAAAATAGCGCGGTTGATTCAAAGTCACCTTAACCATACACAATTATGACCCACTAAGTGAGCCGTCGATCTTTTCCCCTGTTTAAAATAACAAAACAACAAATAATATTTTTTCATCTGCAGACATATGATCAAGCGAAAGTTCTTGTCGTTTTTCTTTTGTTTTTTTTTTTTATTATTGGGGGGGGGGTGAGTATTCAGACAGATTGAGTAACGCCTAATATTCATTATTGAAAAGTACTATGATGAACAAGCTCGCCATTCCCTTTTTATGTGCGCCTTGTCACCGGCTCAAAGATGACCCTGGTCTGGACCCAACTATCTCTATTCTTTTTGGTGGCTATCTCTATTCTTTTTCTCGTGACCTATTGGTTAGATTTTTGAAGATGTATAAGAAAGATAGCAAACTCGATTTGTGGTCCGCAAAATTTCATATAAAATAAAGTTAAGGATTAAGAACTTTTAGTTTTAGTTTTTTCCTCCCTTTACAAATCATCACCGCTTACTACCCCTGACGTTGTACCACTGAATGACAGTTGACTGCGGGTGACGGACAAAATTATTTCCATATAAAAAAAAATATACAAATATCTTTAGAAATAAAGGCCATAAGAGTTCACAAAAATAATGCAAAATGATTTTCGAACGCGATAGTAAGAAAAAGATCAGATACTTCCGTGTAATTCAACATTATAATTATTGCAAGGAAAAAGTAAAACATCAAAATTAAGCAAATTTTAGATAAATATCGCAGCTGAATAGAATAAGGAAACTTTTACGAAAGCAGATTGAAAGGAGAGGCTGAACGACACACTTTGTAAAATCTGAAAAAAAAACAGTCTAAAACCTTTTGGCAATGGAGACTCTTGATAGCTCGCATGATATAAATATATAGAGAACGAATAAATGCAAAAAGGGAACCGTGTTATATTAATAACGATATTCTTATTAATCTACCACAGCAGCGACGTCGCATACCCTTTTCGACCCCATAATGACACAGGTGGGTCTGCTCTCTTAATGGACCGAGAATGAGAGGAAGTGCCTCCATCACGTCTCTCTTGAGCGGAGGGTTAGGGTTAGACTTAAGACTAAAACGAATAACTCTTTATTTCGAGTAAAGGAAAGTGATTGTAAGCATGCCCATAACCAAATAAATCACCTAACCTATCGGATCAAAGATATTAGATATATTGAGATTATTCCAAGTTACACCTCTCGTTCATAAAGGTCTCTTTTCATCATTACTTAACCTGCTCCGGATTGTAAGCGTTTTCTGGATGCCGCGTAAAATGATAATACCATTTTACAACCTTTTTGTCCCGCTTTAAAGAATGCTGTGTAATTTTATCTAGGCTTGCGCACAGAAGAAAGGATAATCGGGCCTAATGATGACTTAACGTATTTCGGTGACATGAGTCTATAAGGTAACGTTTCGTTCATGGTACAACAATCCTTTTTGACTATGCTTTGTCGTACATATTTCTTAATCACTTTTAGTGACAAACAATATGATATTGTAGAGAGAAATAGAAAATTTAGAGACACCTAGAGTGGGTTCGAGAAAAAGATCAACGCAGCGTGTGATAAAAAGTAAAAGTGGCCAAGGAAAGATATCAAATCAGAGAGGGCAGGAAATATACGCTACGAAGCAAAAACCTTTCGGTTTTAATAAGTTGGTTTTTATTCAACCTTAATTATTATTATTTCTGGTGGTATTTTCCACAATACTTTGGCTACCTTTTCCTCCATTTGACAAATGCCCGGGTGAGCTAAGTGTTTCCGATATCTTTTAGACCACTTGGTATCCACTGCAAGCTGCTCCACTGCAAGCTGCTATAGAAGAGAGTGCAGCTTTTTTACTGTAAGACCTATTTTTGCCCAAGAAAGGGCTGCCCCTCCAATTTCTAGATGACAAAAAACCTTAAAGTAATACTAATACATTTTATATATATATATATATATATAATGTCAATCGGTGCATTCTACACCATTGATAAAGGTATGAGTGTGGACGATGTCATAAACTTTACACCGAGGCAACGATCTCAAAAGTCTGTTGAAATTCAAGTATTCTGTGATTTGTTTACCTCGGCAAGATTTTTTAGCGTGTCAGATCGCGTTGCTCCTGCACCTGAAATTTTAAATCTCAAGATACAATAGTTCAAAAGGCTCTTAAGTCGCACTCATCTTTCCAAAGGTCACCGGGTGAAAGTCCAGAAGGCCTTGAAAAATTATGAATGCTGACTTAGTGTTGTGGTCAGCGTTATGAAAGAAAACGTTTCAGTATGATAGTTATAAGCCGCGAAAACAGAAATTATTTATGTCTTCATATTCCATCATCCACTGACGTTTCTACTCGTCTATACAATTTACCCAATCTGTGGGGAGACACGATTTTCTGGCTTCAAGAAAGTACAGTGTGGCCAACGCCTTTTGTCGCCTCTGTCCAGTCCAGCTTAGCCAGCAAAACAATTATCAATTTTCAGTAAGACACATACTCTTTAAATATTTAAACGTGTACTAACACTAAAGACATTCAAAGAACGACATCATTGGCCTTACTGAAGATAGGAAGGCATGCGTAATAAGACCACACAATAGGCCTGGCTTCCTCATAACTTGGTTGCCTAAATCAATGGGAATCGTATCTGCTGTCCAGTGATGCGACGTGTACGGTATATTAACTGTCCTTCCCTTCTGTGCATTACCTATTAAGCTTTTTTGTAATGTCCTTCAAAATGGATCAATGAAAGTTTTAAGGCCCAAATGGTGGAGTTCAAGTCGGAAAAAGATTATGTAATCTCGAAAAAATACATGCATCAAATGAGGGGAAGTTTTTATATTTCTAAAAAAATATGGTCTTAAAGCCTACATTTTGAAGGACAATACAAAAAAGCTATATCTCTACAAAACCCTCTAAGGGTAAAGTAACTCGTGAAGTTGATACATTCTTAAACATAGCAATAAACCAATTCGTACACATATCCTCTAGAATAATACTGCAGACATATAACTTCCAATCGTGAACAAGAATTGCTCAAAGAAAAGAGACTAAAACGACCTAGGAACTCACCAATCGCCCCTCCCCCGAAAAAAAAATATGTCAAGCATTGTTGAAGGAGATGAAACTGATCAGGGGTGCAGGCAGGAAGGAATTAATCGGCACGTGTTGCGTGCCACAATCCTGGTTAGGTTGGCCGAGAAAAAACGTCGGCCTCCTGGAAAATGTGCCACATTCAATGATATCTTCCGTTGTAGACAAATCTTGGCATCCCTGAGCATTGATTTCTTGTCTATTTTTTCCACGAACATTATTTTATCTACTAGGCCTACAGTCTCTTCTGCTTCCCGGCTTTCATCTTATGGGGAATAGCGAGTCTTTTAGATGAGGAAGCATTTTCTTCATGGTGATAGACGTCGAATGCACCGAGTGACATGGCTGTCATTACGCAAGGGAGTCTGCACAATTTCATTGAAAGTCCCTGTCTTTACGTGACGGACGTGTCAAGATCAAGATGCAAGCCTCATGGAGCACAATGTATATCATCTGCATGACACAATACATTTACAAAACAAAAACAATCAACATCTCCCTAAGCCTTTGGTTGAGGCTACGGATTTTAGGCTATGCAACCATCACAAGAGAAAAGTGTTATTTTTCTTCTCATTGAGCAGTATGGTAATGTTCTTGATTATAGAAGATGGTTATTTATTAATTTTGTTTGTTTTAACAAATACCAACAGGGCTTCGGCTTAAGGGTTTATTTTGTAGTGTTGGGGTTGTATGCTTAGAGTCTTGTTAGTTTGTTCCCAAAAAGTACAAAATAAATATACCCATCGTTAATGATGTTTTCGTTCTGGTTGTTTCACGCTAACATTTTCTTTAAAGACAATAAGGAAATTCTTTGAGAAACAGTTTTCTTCAAGTGAAATCTGCCATCAAGGACTTCGCGGTCTCGATCTCCGAGTTTGACTAATTTTTTCTCTTTATTTTTTCAGTGCCTACTTATTTCCATTCGGTTTTATAATCACTGTCTGTTAAGAAAATTAATGGAGTTCTACGTGCTCCCTCATACTAAAAAGTCTAACATGAGACAATTTATAAATGATTTCAGTAATTCCTTTTTAGATTTCTTTGGAATAAAGTTTTTCTTACTATACTTTAAGCGAAAATACGCATTCAAAACCGAATGACCCATAGACTGGCAGATTAACGATTGGACGCCTATAATTTGTTTAATAAAAGAGAGGCCTCTAAGTTAAAACATATACAGATAGTAGTAGTAGTAGTAGTAGTAGTA
>BMAT01002775.1:121305-138597 GCA_019649035.1 Elysia marginata | reverse complement strand
TCTCTCTCTGTCTCTGTCTCTCTCTCTTTTCCTCTCTATCACAATCTTATCCCATTCTCCCGTTATATCTCCTCTCTTTGCACCTTATAAACCTTAGAATGAATTGCAAATTAACAACTAACAAAGTCACCATAGAACGAGACTGAGCTTAAAATTTTTGGTCTCGTGGTGACACTGGACAGTCCCATGTGGACTGGGAATGGGGAAGTGCTGCCTCGCGACTCTCTCGAGCGGAGGGTTTAGTAATGTTCTATAAATTTTACTCACAGCATGCCTACCTGTTAAAAAGTACATTATTAGCCAAAGATGTCTAACCACACAAATGTTTTATGAAGTAGTTATTCTTTATTTGTCAATGTACCGTACCGTGCAGCATGACAGCATGAACTAACAAAAATTATTCAATCATCTAATCAAACCAGGTCAAAAATAGAATAGAAAGCACAGGGGCAAAAAAGATATCTAGATTTATAAACATATTTAGGCCTATTCTAGAACTGAATCTTGGCGATAAATTCCACAACACTATAGATAAATTGATTTCCTTTTAGAAATAATATTCCAGAATCTAGAAATGTAGAACCAGATGGAAAGTTTTAACGCCGTGATTACACTATTATTTTACCTTATCTTGAGCTTCTAGATCTTGATTTTTTTAAGATAGATCTATATCAATATTCTGGGTCTAAATCTAAGAGAGAGAGAAAGAGAGAGAGCGAGAGAGAGAGAGAGATGAACCCTTACGTTTGCATTAAAACAGAGAAATACTGATTGAAACGGGTGATTCTGGCAAGGAGGAACTATAATGAAAAGAGCAAGAAAGAGATAGCAGTATGCAAATTTTATTGATAGTTATACTTTCCAGAGTAGAATAGGAGGACTAAGGTGGGAGGAAAGGTGGGGGGCGGCCACTAAAAGGAAAACAAATGTAGTGGGGGTAAGAAAGAAAAACAGACAGAAAGAGAGCTTGAGGGGTGGCAGAAAGGGGTCACAAAAGGTAGAAATAAAGTTGGTGGTATATTAAGTCGGTGGTATCTACAACATGCACCCTATCAATTACCGATGCGAAGCGCGGGCTGCCATAACTAGTTTTCGTGATTCTTTTTGCTTATGACTTTTCCATAGCAAATCAGTGTGATTTTTTTTTAATTTGAGCGTGCTGGATTTCGCCAATACTCAGTATTAACCTTCCCTATAGTCGGCCTTTCTTTGCTTTTTATATCTTTTATAGTAAGACAAACTTATTTCTAGCTAAGGAACGAAATAGATGGAATTTTTTCCACTGTGTATTATAGGCCTGCAATGATGTGTGTTTTTAAGGAAATTATTTACCTGATCTTTAGAATAGAGCGCCTGATGATAGTGTCTGGCTTAGACTGCCCGTTTGATTTCTGAAAATTACCATTTCTTGTGGCTATCCCGGTGCAAAGGAGAGCGATCGATTTGTTCAGGAAAGTGGTACTTTTAGGGGTTTTTTTTCTTATTTCTACACTGTATTAATTACAATCCCGTGCTTAGTTTGGTCTCAAGGGGTTGGTATTGCTTTGAAAACAGACCTAAGTTTAAAAAAAATAAGTGAAGGTTAGTCATTAACTTTTTAAAGCCTTTTCTTTGATGTTGATTACTTTTTAATGTTTAGAGAGATTTGAAGATTTTAATAGGAAAGTTAATTGCAGCCTATCACTTTTTTACCTGTGCTTTTTTTTTCACCAATAATAGTATAGTTTGCTGGTTTATGTCTTTTTGTGTTTTATGTATTTTGTGTGTTTTACTGTTGTTGTTTTCTGTTGTTGTTGATGTTGTTTTGCCAACGCAATAAGTAAAATAATGTGGAGATTGAGTGAAGAGGGCGCCGCGTTCTTTGAACTTAATGCAACGATAAAATAATAGATGAGTTGATGCGGTGAAGGCGTTTCTTGCACTTAGGCGACAGTTGAAATAAAATTTTATTGTTTTCTTACTCTCAGTTTGGGTTTCATTCCTAATTTTTCTACATTTAATTTCCTCTCAGCTTATTATTTTCTGTTTTTTTCTCAGATCATTTTTTCATTAATAATTACTTTACTTCGAGTATCTTGTCACTTGGTTTTGAACATTACATTTATTTTCCTCTCAACGTATATATATTTCGGCTGGGTAGTTGCAAGTCTTGACAGCATTGCTTTAATTTTGGGTATTGATTTTCTGTAGACGCACGTTGAACTTCTAAGTGATTTTAAATTTGTACCAATAAGATGTTTCACTTTTTTATGTGAATAAACACAGGAACTAATTATTTTTCTTCAGCGCTGTAATGGTGTGTAAGTTTGTTTTTTTTTAATTTGTTTTTATTTTTCTTCCGGCGCATTACAGTTGGGCTCAGGCGTTTAAAGTTTTTAAGCGTTTATTTCTGAAGTCCCGTCTCAAATATTTCCGAAAGACAATAGTGAAGGTAAATTTTAAAAACACAGGTTTGTTTCATGTAAACAGAATCATTGTTTTTAACTTTCTGTTTTTAAAGATGTAAAAAGTTTGCTTCACCCAGTGTAAAAATGGTCTACATACTTGCAATAAATAAGACCTCTATTTTTGGCGGTATTCTGTGTAGTGGTTATTTTCACCAGAGGGATTTTCAAAATTTCACAACTCTACCTAATAGTTAGTTTTATTTGAAAAATAACTTGCTTAATGTAAAAAGATCTTATAATAGGTCTTTTGTGTTTACTCATTTTGATACCAGGTAAAAAGAAGAGAAAAATTGAATCCAATACATTTATGTTCTTAAGTTATGAAATGGAACATTTTCTGGCATTGTTGTTGATGAAAGAGTCTGAAGCATTAAACAAGAGGAGGGCCATATGTTTTTCGCAATTTTCTATTATCCTTGTAAGAACATATATAGGCAGCTTGATAAGCCTCAACCTTTTACGAAAATACAGCCTGAAAAAATGCTTTAGTGAGATTAAGTCACATCGTTGACAGTTTCAGATACAAATCAATAATGCATTCTATTGACATTTGAAAACTGGAGAACCTACGCCTAAATATATACTTTATTAACTTCTGGGAGGTAAGATTAATGTGTATAAAGTGCGGAGCGCTACTAAATTGTTTGCTTTAAAGACTGGACTGTCTTTATTACTTTTTACTTATTTCTGCCTGAAAAATAATACATTTTACTGAGGACGAGATATTGGCAAACTTTCCAAAGTTCAGCCAACATTTTTGCTTAGCAACTGATGCTTCTGTGCTTCATTTTTCTTTTCTTCTTCTTCTTCTTCTTCTTCTTATTATTATTATTATTATTATTATTATTATTCTTATTATTATTATTATTATTATTATTATCATTATTAATATTATTATTATTATTATTAATATTATTATTCTATTATTATTATTATTATCATCATCAATATTATTATTATTATTACTATTACTATAATTATTATTATTATTATTATTATTATTATTATTACTAGCTGAAGAGCCTACAAACGGGTCAGTGGACCGTGCACTTAATAGTCGCATTAGCATCATGTAGAAAAACTTTGTTATCCGCAAACTTATAACCCAATCCGCATAAGTATTTTATAAATCACAAAATTATGTATCACCTGAAAAAAATCAATTAAATTATCCCTTTGCATCCGTTAAAATATTTAATATGCTATTTTGTACCACAACGTATAGCTCACATAAAATAATTTGAACATAAATTAATTTTAAAATGTGTATACTGTCGCTGTAAGTGTGAGGTCAAGTAGTTCACACGGCTAATAGTTCTACCTGTAATTACTGTTGGAGGATCTCTTTGTAGACAACATTGTTGGCTACTCCAGGTGCTGGGCATGTTGATGAGTAAATTTTGACAGATTGAGCAGGATTTTCAAGAATAAATGACCCTATTAATCCTACACCTAGATCTAGATTTTAGAAAAAAAACCTAGGTCTATATGTACAGTGTTAAGTTTATGATTGTCAGCAAGCCTAGAGCCTTCATTCGAAGTATAGATTACGAACAGTCATTGGTGGACATTTTCAATAAATTAAAAAGTCTGTTGTTTTCCCAAAGGCATAAACTGAAAATTTTACATTAGCGATAACGCGCAAAGCATGAAAAATCTATCACTATTCGAATTTGTGTTTCGCACTGTAATCTTTCATCGTATTTAAAAAACATTTAATCAGCACCAGCGAACGAGTCATGACATGAACGCATTTCGACGTTTAAGTGAAACCGAAAATAGATTTAAAATGGAGAAAAAACTTGGATAGGCACTACGATTTTCACATGAATTAAAAAGCATAATTATTTTCAGGAATCATAGACCATTCTAAATGCCCTCTTACATCACTTTAATGTGATTTGAAATGGATAAGCTAATTTTCCCAATTTTTAAGCTCCCCACAAAAAAGCCTTTTCTTTCTGAAAGTTCAGCTCTCCTTCCAATATAATAAGATTATTATTATTATTATTACTATTATTATTCTCTTTTTCTTCTTCTTCTTCTTCTTCTTATTATTATTATTATTATTATTATTATTATTATTATTTTTAGTACAGTAAGAACTCTGTTTGCACTTAAAGAACCTCTCAGTTTTTTTAAATATTTGAAAAAGAAAACTTTATGATGGTAATATTGCCCTCGGAGGGCAACAGTCTTCTTTTTGCCCGATGAGGTGAGGTATTGTCTAAACTGGTGTAAAATTTTTTCAAGCGGGATAAGTTCAAGAGGCATGTTTAGCTTCATTTGCTGAAGCCGCGCACTGGAAAATCTGCCTGATCGACTAAGTTTTGTTTCCGCCGCGCCAATTCCGGTGCTGGTTCTTAATAAGAATTTTCTTTAATGCCATGTACAAAGTAATGAAATTAATCGTTTCAAAAAAAGCTCCGTGGATACATGTACAAATCAAACAATAAGGCGTGCAGGAATAAAGGATCGGTTTAGACATTAGCTAATTGCCTGCCTTAGGGATAAAACCAGTAAAAAAAAACCGAATCAGGTCAATGAGACAACTGAATTGAGAAAGAAGTCAAAAAATGGTTATCCAGAGTTCAGTTGTAACCTTTCTTGTACTTTAAGGTATCGTCAGTTCTTACTTAATTTTGACGGCGAATGATCAGAAAACCGAAGTCAAGTATTTAATAAGTAAACAATTATTTCGTTAAAAAAGGGGAATCACTATCACCCATTCTTTGTGAAAGTCTTCAGATCCAGCGGAGGTTAAATAAAGCCAAGGCATGTATGCAATGGAACTTAGTTAATTTTGAATATTTCGCCTCGTCACTGCAGACATAGATATTTTTGCTTTTGGCAGTAGCGTTTTAAGGTTTTACAGTACTTCTAGTATAGAAATTTTTCGAAACAGTGCGAAATCATGCATTAGATTGTTAGCATGCAGACGAAGCACACAAGAATGCTTTAAAAGCTAAAAGTGAAGGTCTTTCTTTTTCCTTCCAAATTGCATCCTCTGAAAGCTTACAAGGAAATGGACTGTCGTTGTATTTCCTTGGGCGAATTTCCGAAAAGCATGGGTTTTTGCGATAAAAAAAAAACATCATGTGTTGAGAAACCTCAAACATTCCATGTTTTTTAAAAGCATTTAAGTTAAGTTCAGTTCAGTTTACTTAATAATGTGGTGGAATTAGAATTCAGCCTGCATATCTAGATGGTTCATACCTTTTTTGTTGGGTTTCTGGAAACAGTCAAGAACATTTTGGTGAACGATGCCCCCACCGAGTGAAGTCAAGTGTTCTGTTGCGATGTTTCAGCATCTGCAGTCGAGAGGGAAACTGAACAACCCAGGGATATGTAATGTGATATATAAAATGTATATCACAAAGACTGCATTTTCTTTGTAAGTAGAGTGGGCGTGTTTTCTGTGCTCGAGGGCTGCCTAGAACTTGCCACGTTCAACTAACCCCGAGTCTTGAAGCTGTTCAGTAGCGCAGCAGATGGGTCAGCCAGACTAATGTTGTTTTCACTGAATTTGAGAACTGGAAACTGTCAGTCTTTATTGTTTTGAGATCGTGCAGGTTTCGTCAAGCCCAAAAGTTTTATAGGCGCATTTCAAGTGCAGGTGTTGCAGGAGTTATCAGGTCTGTCATAGGAGCGGGGCTTGTGTGATTCAATCTCCTGTAGATCTTGTTTATAATTTTATATCATTTCTTTGTGTTCCATTTCTCTTCTTTTCTCCTTTTTGCCTAAGCTTAAGGCCGTAATTTTACTATGGTTTTTGTTCCAATCTCATTTTAGCCTTTATCTTATTTATCTATCAACCTGATACGTATCCATCTATCTTTCTTTCTATTTATCTACTTGCCTACCCATCTATCTATAATCGAGTCGTCAGGATTGCAACGAAAAATTAGTGTTAAAACAATCCTTTTTCAGCTTATATCTATCTATTTATCTATCTATCTGTGTATCTTTCTGTCTATTTATGCATCTGCATGTCTACATTATGTCAATCTATCTATCTATCTACATGTCTTCCTGCCTGTTTGCTTCTATCTACCTCATATCACTCTATCTATCTATATAATCATATGTTTCTCCAACTACATAATACTACCTGTCTGTATATGTATGTATATCTGTTTGTGAGTTTATTCATCAAGATTGTAGGAAGCGAACTCTTTTATATCAATAGTATATGACCGTTATTTTTTTAATTTTGTAAAGGCCACTAAACAAACCGGTATTTGAGTACAAGCGTGGAAAAAACAATTGACTTACATCGATATTTAACGCACAAGTGTGCTTTCAGTAGACAGAACCTCTGATCTAAAATCACATTTAACCACAAAAATTCATCGCCTTTCCGAATTGGTTTTCTGCTTTAAAAAATAACTACCCATATTACTGATACATAGTATCATTTCCGCTCTTTATTATAACTCATAACCCGAAGGACTCATCGATTTTGTTTTACTTGATTCAAAGACGACAAATTTAGTTGAAATTTGATTCAAATTTCCAGCCATTCTTACAGCCTTTTATGGTGCAAAAAAGGACATAACACTTTCTTGAAATATATGCGTTTTTCTTCTTTCTAAAAAATTTTTTTAACTTGATATCTCTTCATTGGCTTTCCTTCTTTTGCTTTTTTCAGTTAAATAAAGTAATTAGACAAAATCTTGTTGCATTGGCAACCTATGGCGAAGCTTTAACCACCATGTTAGCCTCCTTAATCCAGTTTTATGACTTAATCCTCCCAACAAGACGAACCATAAAACCTTTAGCTTTTAGTTGTCAACACGCTGTAAGAGGGCGCTGCTGTGTTTTTGCTGATTTTCTTAGATTGTTCCCTGCCCATGTCTTTGTTTTTGCCTCTATTATCTTCCCATCTTCCAATCTTATTACTTTGTCTTTCAGCCTCTTCTTTTATATTAGTGCAGTTTTGTCTTTGATTCTTTCGCGCTTTTTAAGTTTGAGTTTTCTTTCTTTGTATTGTCTTTTTATCCTTTTATTCGTCTATGTGTTTGTCAATCTATAATTCTATTGCTTGGCCATGATTACTTCTAAATAATTATATGCCTATATATCTACCTATATCTCTGACTTTCTCTCTATCACTCTTTATCTATCTATCTATCTATCTATCTATCTATCTATCTATCTATCTATCTCTATATCTCTGACTTTCTCTCTCTCTCCCTCTCTATCTATCTAGCTTTCTATCTATCTCTACCTGTCTCTCTCACTTTCTCTCCCCCTCTCTTTTTATCTAGCTATCTACCTACTTATCTCGGTATGTTCTCTCTCTCCCTCTCTCTCCATCTCTCTCCCTCTCTCTCCTGATTTCCGAAAAAATGGAAAGGATTCCTAGATCCTATTTAATGTCAGAAAACATCCTTGTGACAGTGTTACTTTGTTCGGTTTTTTTCTCACCATCAATATTTTTTTCTTATTCTGACGATGGCATCTTTTAATTTTCTTTCATGAAACGTTTGGTAACTGAAGTGCTCATTGTGTAGTCTATTTGTTTTTATCTCCAACAATATAAGGCATTATTTGTATAAAACTGTATGAAAGGTTTTAAAAACTTTGGTGCACAGGATGTAGCCTTTTTTATCTCTACAACTATGGACTGTATTAAGTCAAACTTATAGTTGAGCTACTATGTTTTACATATATTTATCTTCAATTGAAAACTGACGGTTCACAAATGAAGTAGGGGTACGATTTGTGGCAGTGGTGTCTGTTGTAAAATAAAATTTAAAGGTTTTTCTGGTGTGTGAACAATTAGATTCAACTTGGGTAGAGATCAGAAAGATTAAATCTGATGAGATATGCTACATGCATAAACAGAAACTGAGAAAGACCAATTTTTCGGATGTCGATGTAAAGATTGTCGAGAAAGATAAACGTTTAATTGCACTAAGCAGTGATGAAATGCCCATGCGAGTGACCTGGAGAGTAAGGAAACGGGATGGGATATAGATCTAAAGGGTTTTGTATTTTTAAAGAATGTCCATAACCCCTTTCATTCAAACAAAGCTAAAACATAAAATAGAATTGTATTTCAATTAATTGTAGGTGTTGAGCAAAGCGCCAGCACGGTATAAAATACTCTTGAGAAAAGCTGTGATAGTGATGCAAATAATTACAGTGTGTTTGGGCGGAACTGGGGACAGAGCGGCGTAAGGAAAAATCTTTAAACGCAATTTATTTTATTTTAGGTTTCAGTTCAGAGAAGGTGGGCTGACTATTGATCAAAAGAGAAAAGCCCTGGCCACCTCAATTTGGTGTAATAGTAGCAATTCCAGCTCACTTACGTTGCACCAGAAGTTTATCGGTTCCAGCAGAATGACTTTTAAAAAGGCGTATCTCCACTTAATGAATGTCTTCTAGGTGAGCTCAGTTTAGGCCATTATGGTGAGTAGTGGGCCACAGTAACTGTTCTTAATGTGTTTTTCTCTGAGCTGAAATTGGAAAATCTTTAGGACTCTCCGATTTGTAGACGAGACTAATAAAATTTCGCTCTGACGTTTTCAATGTTTATATTTATTGGTTAAAATATAAAAAAAATTTCATCAGCCTGCGTGTCTACAGCTGTACCAACGTTCTTTGCTTTGAAGTAGTTTTGAAAAAGGAAAAAAAGTTGTTTTAGGTTCTTGGGCCTATGGACACGACCATCATCTTTTTGTGTAACCAAAAGTGTTATGAACCGTAAGGTAGGCATAAAATTATGTTGGAAATACAATGTCTTTCTTTGTGTAAGTTATATTCTGTAGGTTATAGGGTAAGTAGAGAGCTTCAAATAAGTCCTGTATTAAATAATGAAAGAATTTTTATATGTTTTACCCTAGATAATGGTTCCTTGATTTGTATTACAAAATTTTTTTTCCGGTAAAACAGCTGCCTTTTGAGGGATTGCAACTTTTAGCCGCTGACTGAGATAATAAAAAGTGTTGTTTTATAAGTTTGTTTGGCTGAAGGTTTAAAGATCGAAACGCAGGAAATTGCTAACTTTTTCGGTCTATGCAATGTTTTTTCCAGTGCTCGCAAACTATTACTGCTGATAATTTGACTGAAGTGCTTTAGAATTCTATAATAAAGACGAAGTCAAAGACGGTTTGAGGTATAACACATCATTATGTTTGTAAAGGATTTTTGAAGAAAATATTTGAAAAAAAAATGATTATACTTTTAACGGGAGAAAAATACTAGTGTATCACTGTCACCAGAAGATGGCAGCTATTAAGATAATGCGTTTGACTTTCTTCAGGAAGTCGCTTTTTCCTTATTGTTTCTAGTCATTAGTCGATGGTTAGATACTTAACAAAAAAAATTAGCTTGAATTCTTTTATTCAAGGCAATGTATTTGTCACTTATGAAACGGTTGTATAAATATTTTCATCCCTTATGGAGACTATGGTACACACGTTTTTAGGCCTAAACTTAGTCACGATTTTCAAATTTTTATCAATTGATTGCACAATATTCTTGTTGTGGCAAATCTTCAATTTGAGCCACTTTTTAAACTTATTTTGTTAATTTTCGTGCTCTCATTTTGAGTTTGCTATTTTATTTGCGTCGGCGGGTCTTTTATATAATTGAAGAAAAAGAGATTTTGGTTCTAGGTTCGTGGTACTTTGTTTTGCTTTTTTGTAAACTCTCTCTCCCTTTCTCTCTCTCTCTCTCTCTCTCTCTCTCTCTCTCTCTCGCTCTCTCTCTCTCGCTCTCTTTTGTTGTGGTTGTTCCAGTTTCACGCTGTATTTCTCAGCTTAAGCTTCCTTGCTATTGGCTTTTTAATTGATTTTCCTTTATTAGACTTGGACTTTCTTAAATAATAATTTTTATTTGTTTTAATTTTCTCTTATTAACTCTGAGAATATAAGGGTTTTCAAGTAAACTGGGCGTGATTTGGATGAAATTTAAAAGATGGAGGTGTCTCAGTTTAGGATTACATAATTATAAAGGTTAAAACGAGCAAAGATTTAAAACTCTAGAACTCCCGGCAGTAGGTTATGAGAAGTTTCTAGATTCAGGAGAAGTCATTTGTATGTACAGATAGGGTACTAACATCTCGTATAGTTATCCATGCCTAAAAGTCCCTTTCTTTGTCCATTATATAATCCTATCATTGAACATTTTGCTTTGAGTTTTCTGGTAGTAAAAAAAAGTTCATCATCTGTGATGAGTGTTTAAGACAATTATATATTGGATAAAGCATGGTTTTTAACTAGGTCCTATTAATTTCGCCCCAGTTTATAACATCTGAAAGGCGATCGGTGACTGTAAATTCAGGGCTGTTATAAAATAGGCTGATTTTATAATGTAAAAGGCACTACTAGTATTATCGACAAAAAAAAACTCCAAGTATTTAAAGAGATTTTCAATTTGTCTCAATTGGTTTCAAATTGTCGAGGGATGGGGTGAGAGCTATGGTAGTCCCTTAAGGCAATGTTTATTGATACACTGTTGTTGGAAAGGACGAAATAAAGATTAACCAACAATTTTATCTTCACCGTATGAGAGACATTTTTCTGTATATGATTTTTTCCCTGTGCTTTCTATTTTTCTTGTGATCCGGTATGATTAGATCATTAGATAACTTCTTTCGTTAGTTCATGGTGTACGATACGATACGTTGATAAAAAAAAACAATAAAATTTACTTCTTACATCATGTATGTGGTTAGACATCCAGGAGTAATTTTACATTTTGAAAAGCTAGGCATGCCGTTAGTAAAATTTCTAGTATATGGTTTTGATTTTGCAAAATTATTGACAAAACTTGAGAAAATATATTACATAAAAGGACAGTTTCTCGTACCACAGTTTCACAATTTTTGACGCTAACAAATGGTCACGTAACTAAGAAAAGTTTGGCAGGTAGAGATAATAAATCATTGTGATCGTTATGGAAGGAAGCGTGCAGTACAAATCTTCGCACCTATGACCATCTGGTCATAGTTTTACAGAACTTAGTTTTTAAAATTTCATGATATCTAGTTTTCGGATTTTATGCAGAGAAGGTAAAAAGAGAACAGAGAGAGAGAGAGATTCAGACAAACAAAGGTTGAGAGAGAGAGAGAGAGAGAGAGAGATTAGCGGCAGCGTTTGTGATCAAGATAAATCTCGGAGGCAACCCACAGCGCTTGAAAACCTCTTTAACATTGCAGCTATTAGGTTCCTAGAAAAGAAGATGGTGTGGAGATATGAAACACAAAACTTAAAGGTTTTAATAAGACATCGTCCATAAAATATGTTGCTAAACTATGACTGGAGTTCCAACTTCTCGACATACCACGTACGATGTAGGCCTACGTCAACTATCATTTCCTGACGTGCGACATACAGCCCTATACCAAGGCTAAACAAAAAAAAAGGCTCAGTCATAGGCATGAGCACATTTTCTTAACAAGAATAAACACTTTGGTTGGACTATTTGTGTCGATTATTAAATAATCGCTGTGCTAGTGTTATACTATTTAAATAAGGACGTGATTTTTGCCTAAGACAGAGGAAGAATTTTCGTTGTACAGCTTAGTTAGCATCCTACCTCTTTAATACGAGAAACTTTATTTTATCATATTATATGACATTCTAAAATCTTGGAGTTAATGGTAGGATTTCAAAGAAAATTATAAGCGTTTTACAAAAAAAACTGCAGGATAAATCTTTGTACTGTTTGTTTTCGTGGCACTGTTATATAAATAATTTTGCATTTTGTGTACCTCCAAGGACCCGTTGTCGGACAGCAGGATCTTATTTTATTTGTCTCCAGGTAGTGCTTCTTAGATTTATGTTTTCTATTTTCTTACTCTTCTCTGGATCCATTCATTTGTCTGAACACTTGAAACGCGTTGGGGTGAACTTGATTAATATTGTTTTGTGAACCACAAAAAGTGAGAAGAAATTTCGTTATATATGTCTTTACATCAGTCTGAATTAATCCCAAATGTCTTGAACTCATATTACTTTGTTTTCGCCAATGCAGAATGAAAATAGCACTAACTCTTTGTCTTCGTTTTTTTCTTTTATCATTGTAACGGAGAATTCTTGATAAATTTTTTTTTAAAAACGAAGAAAAATTGTTTGCTATAGTAATACATTTTTGATTGCTTAAGGGCATTATAAGAACTTCGAAAACTGCCTCAGGGTTATCTTTTATTTTCCCTTCATTACTTACATTCTTAAGTTTAGATTTGAAAAGAAAACTTAAAGTCAACCCATGTTTCTGCGCATAGTCTAATCTGAACAACCGTCTCCGAATCTCGGGCGTTTAAAATAAAAAAAAACTAGAAAACCATGGTAGGCGTAGTTGATTGTGGATTATGTGTTCGTTTACAGCACCATTGATACGTATGTTTGTATGAAGAAATGAGACGAAAGACATGGCTGCGGGAGATGAGCGCTTTTTTAAGGTAAAAGTCAGGCATCTTCTGAAAAATAAAGTAAAAAATACACTTTACAATATGGTACTATCACAATCGTGAAGTTTTGATTATTACAGGCTTTATTTTTGCATATTTGTGATTTAGTTACAGTTAAAAGACTTATACGCAATTAATTCCTACTCTTTTTCCAGAAAATCGAAAAATAATCTAACACAAGAATTATCGATTATTTTCGCAGCGTAAGCTCTCACATTTTTATTTTAATTTTTTAAACGAACAATCTTATTTAATATAATTTGGAGGAGACAGTTAAGTAAACGATCTTCAAAAGCTCTCGTTTGCATGAATTCTCTTCGCATTCTTTCGATACCATTTTCTAGCTATCTATCAGCAGGGAGAGAGAACATAATTTTTTATTAATATGGTCCAGCTTTTTTCAGTATTGTTTCCTCCCTTTAGTCATATTTGATTTCTCTTTGAAGGTCTAGAATATTGAGCCAGTTATAAAATGATTTTGAAGGTGGTCAAAGATAGAACCATTTTTTTTATCATGTCATTTCAGTTAAATCTGTATCAGATATTCTAAATAGATACGATTTTGCTAATACAATTCTTCTTCTTCTTCTTCTTCTTCTTCTTCTTCTTCTTCTTCTTCTTCTTCTTCTTCTTCTTCTTCTTCTTCTTCTTCTTCTTCTTCTTCTTCTTCTTCTTCTTTTTCTTCTTCTTCTTCTTCTTCTTCTTCTTCTTCTTATTAACTTATTACAACTACAACTACTACTACTTCTACTACTCCTGCTTCTACTACTACTACTACTACTACTACTACTACTACTACTACTACTACTTCTACTACTACTACTACTATTCAATGTTTACTTTCTGATCTTTTTATGTGTCTACCCGAGATTGCACCAGTTTTTTTTCCCTCTTCTTCACGTTTTACATGTCTCGTTAGTATTATTCTCTATTTATCTCAATACCTAATTTTTTGCCTCGTTACTTGCCAAAGTCGGCGTATCGATTTCGCGGCAGTCACTACAGATATTTCTCAAAACTCGCTTGACCACAAAGTGATGGAAAATGTTCTTATTGTTTTGTTGTTTGATGGTTGTTGTTTTTTTTTGGTTTGAAAAGAAAACTGCTTTGACCGCCGTTTGGGTCAGAGTAACTCTTTTTGTCAGCTACAGCAGCTGGAAAACAATAGAAATATAAACAAACTTCATGAACATTTTATACAAAAATCCAATACATAGGTTTCTACAAGTTTCTTTAAAGAGCTTATAATTCTTTTATTATAAACTGTGTTAAACATAAGTATGGTACAGATGGAGTTTACGTAGCGGGCAGATATTTTATTCTGCTTGTGACAGGCCTTGGTATCAATAAATGCTTAGGTCATTAGGATGATGACCCAAATTACAAAGTTGTTTACAATGATGCAAGAAAAATTATCTAAATGGGTAGGCATAAAGATTTAGTTTTTCTCTTCTAAGGCTGTCGTCGATTCATCAAATTAGATTTTATGTTGGTAAGTGTTGCGGTTTGTCTGGGAATGTTTTATTCTTTTACCCGCTACTTGCATGCTCTCTAGATCACAAAACTGTCTTGGTTTGATTTAAAATGTTTTAATATTATCATATTTGTATATATTTTATTTCATATTTGTTGTAAAGCGCCTTAATTGCTCTTTCAGTATGTCTATCATTTGCAGACTACTTGGAGAACCTCAGATGTTTTTGTCCAAACTAAAGAGCTCATACAATAATGATGCCAATGACACCACCCAGCAATGCCTCTGGTCGGCTTCAGACCACAAATGTAACAGAAATTTCTCAGATGGTATCAGGGTTAATCTTCCAAGATGAAAAGAAATACAGATCGACTTTTGAACTTCCAATGAACATTATTTTATATAAGCCTTCTGGTCCTCAGTGAAAACTCCTGTCAGTTTCTTCAAGCCAAACTAATACAAAGAACTTAAAATAATACCTTCATGATGCTTTCAACAGGAAGCACTCGGTCGAATTGCGTAGGAGAGTGTAGGCGACCAATGTACGTAATATTGTCTTTAGGATTTCCGGGTACCTCCTATCTAGGCCACCGCAATACAGGCCCGTTACACCATCGTGAATAGATGTCACAAATCTAAATAGCTTTCAATAAAAGTTGAAATTAAGATCGTCTGTCATAAAACTTTACTAAAAACTCAAATAAGATAGATCAGTTGAGCCCTTATCCTCAAATTTGTTTACTTCTCGCTGCTGGGTTTGTTCACTACGATGGCTTGGCCTCCTATATATTATAATCCGTGAGTGGCAAAGTGAAAATACAAGACCACTTTTACAAATTCGGTGTAATACTTATACTGGCGGAGGCTTCTTGCATTTAAAGACTAGTTGTGGTTATAATTGAAAAGTATCATGCAGACAGTCTCTTTAAACTAGTCTCTTACTTCCAAAATCTATTTTAAAGTATCGTGCGATAGAATTAGAAGACTCAAAAAACATCGAAAAAAATATTGAAAAGCCATTTTGCCATCTCTTTCCCGTCTTTCGAGATGAGCGAATTTTTCATCCTTGTTTGAAAGAAAAGAAATGTAAGCCACATGGCTGTTTTCATTGATGGCTCCTCTAGTTCTATAAAAGAAACTGTCATCTTTGAAAATTAACTTAAGAGTATTTTAGACACATAGGTCAGGCAGTGGGGATTGAGATAAAGGTGGAAGGAGGTCATGGCGAGGTAGAACAGAATAAAGATTTTCTTGTGAGAGCTAATGGCCATTTCACGCCGTAAACCTCATAAATCTCTCCTTGCCACACAGTTCGTTAGGTTCGTTTATTCCGTTTGATTTTTCAAGTATTGCTCCTCACACAGCTCGTTAGCTTTAGTTGTTTTTTTTCCATGTTGTGAAGTTATTTTGTCTTACATGCTTTTGTTTGCTTTTTTCCTGTTAACAACATTATCTATCATTGTGTGATTCATTTTTTAAGATAACAAAGAATTTTTCTCACTGGTTCAATTTAAACCTCATTAAGCACCAACTAAAGTAAAGTGTTTCTGCGTTGACAGTGCATTAGTCTTCTTCAATTGTAGTAATAAAGAATATTTATGTAGTTGCTTTCTCAACAGGAGCTCAAAGAGCTTTAAGTTAAAATTCGCAAGTCGATTAACAAATGAAATGCACCAATTACAACAGCAGACATCAATAATCCAATATGTTAAATGTTTGATGATCAATATATGAAGCAGTGTAATACTAACAAAAACTAACTTTACATGCTATTCCTTAAAAGGCAGAACATTATTGCCGAACTCATAGTTGAAAGAGAGGGGGAGACAGAGACAGAGAGGGAGAGACAGAGAGAGAGGGCAACACAAAGTTTAAATTTCATTGTCTGATAGATTGATAGAATAGGTAAACATTTGCCAGTCTTGAAAATTCATGTGCTTAAAACATTCAAGCGAATAATTAATTATAATGTAACTCCTGTGTCTCCACGTCTCAAATACGACAACCAAAACAGCGAAAATAGCAACAAGAAGACACTGGGCAGACTTTTTTGGTAAATTTTAAGAGGAATTGATGAAATATGGTGAATAGCGATGTTTTAAAGACTTTCGTTTACGACAAAGTCTTGGAAGAAGTTATTTAGCATGGAAGGATGTTTAACATGAGTGTTTGGACCAGTGTAGTAGATGTTTCACAAAAAAATGTCAAGTTTTTCTTTTAAACATTGTCAAAGTTGATTTATTTTCTGAACCGAGTTTCTCAGACGGTTTGTAAATATTTAGCAGCTCTTGCGAATAAAATAGAAATTTTTTCTGTTTTGACTTCTTCTTCTTTGATGTGTGAATAAAGCAGTTTTGTAGTTCATTTTTGACTGGATTTAGAGATAATAAAGATCTTGGATAGTTGGGCTTGTTGATTGTCTCTCAATGTTTACTTCCCCAGTCTCGCTTCATGGTCTCCAGTGGATTGAAATCTTTTGATGTGATCAAAAGTTAACCCTTTAAAAAAGGCAAAGAATTAACTAATTGTAGAAACTGCAAAAGCATGGATTATTTTTGTAGCCCATCATTTATTTAAAGCCTTATCACGACCAAAACAAATTTCCATAGCCATCGGGAAAATAAATTTTCATTCGTTCCTTCATTTATTCATAAATAAGTAGGCAGAGCGATAACTAGATCGAAAGATATAATAATTATAGGTTTTGGTTTTTTTTCCTGACGAAAGCACGAAGCGTGATATTTCGATGAGATGTCAGAACGAAAACACTTGATATACCTTTTGATAGACAGATAGATAGATAGATAGATAGATAGATAGATAGATAGATAGATAGATAGATAGATAGATCGATAAATAGATAGATTGATTGATTGATTGATAGATAGATAGATAGATTATGTAGTAGTAAAAGCAGAAGTCATAAAAATAATAATAATAATAATAAT
>BMAT01002775.1:83061-101219 GCA_019649035.1 Elysia marginata | reverse complement strand
TAAATAGAGGGGTGTAAAATGTCCCAGTTTTTGGCAATTGACCATATGGAATTTTCTAAAGATAAGTAATATTACTTACTGCAGGAAGTTCAACTTTCTTTAATTTTAAAAGATGTTCTGGTAATCATCTCATTTTTTTAATAATTTGCTTTTCTTTTTGTTAGAAATACGTATTACGTTGGGGAGAGGGGGTGCAACAAGCATTGGTCTTGAGGTAGAGAGTTGTTTTGTGGACCTGCAGTATTTAAGAAATAAAATGCTAGCCTATACACAATAAAACAAATTCAACTTATATTACAGAGCATTACAGTAGGGCTGTCTGTTTAGGCAAATACTAGCACTAGTAGTTGTGTTCCACAAATTTCAAGCACTGCCTTTAGCCAGGTATCCATTTTACCGGACCGTGGGCTGAGGAAAGTGTTGGTTGGAAGGGAGCAAAAAGTGTAGATAAGTTACTTTCCTAAGCAATTACAAAAAGAGTCACGGTTGGAATTGAACCCGCAACTTCTGAATGGCAAGTTCAACGTGCAAACCATTGAGGCACATTGTCACTAGTGTCAGTATAACAGTTCGATCTATTTGGACAGTTTTACATTGTTTGACGAATAAGGTGGGGTAGACAAGAATGGCTGGACTTTTCTGAAAACAATAATACCATGCTTTATTTATCAAAACTAGCACATTCTAATCTGATACATCTACTGGAGACTGTTTGGAAAATGTTTTCAAGACTGCATTATAGTTAATATAAAAACATTAGATCGAAATGTATGGTATTACCTATACAACCTCATGAATGCAATTTTCAAAATCAATACAACACAATTAGGTTTATAGTTAAAGATCCTTTGTATGTAAGCCTAGGTCATTTGTTTTTAGTCAATGATTTCAATTATCAAGCATTTAAACATAAAAAACTTGTCAAGTTCAAAAATCTTATAGCAATGCATAAAACATAACAGAGATCACAAAACAGAACATTTACACATGTGTATCTTAGTCTATACATGTTTTACAGTTTTGTGATGTACAGTGTACATTGTATACTTGTAAAAAAGCTTTGATACTCTAGTTTTTCTGCTGATCAATTACTTCCCCTTGATAAGAAACCGAAGAAAAGCAAAAGGGGGAAAGTTTTAAAACCAATGAAACGGATATTTACTTAATTTAACTAAATGGGTAAGTATTTTTGCTTCTTGCTATAATAAGCTTAATTTGATCTCAACTGACAGTTATAACTCATATATATTATGGAAAAAACGCTAGTCAAAAGAACATGACATGTTTGTTTTATCAAACATATGAATGGTACACATAAAGCAAAATGTTAAATGCCGCCATTTCGAATTGGAGTTATGTGAGCTGCTGTAAAGTACAGTGGAATCCATTTAAGTCAACACCTTTAAGGGAAACTCTTGCTTAAAGTCAACTCTGTTTGTCAGTCCCATTTTGTATTTCTTTAAATTTTTGTTATGGTTAAAGTCAACTCTTGCTTAAAATCAACACATTTTTTCGGTCCCGAGGTGTTGACTTTATCAGGATTCCACTGTATTTCTTGCAGTTTGTACAGTTCAACTAATTTTAATGAAGACAGGAGTAATGAGAACTTTGGGTATAAAGAGAGACTCAACATTTCCCGTTTTTCCTCTCTATTAATTTGCACCCTATAACTTATTTTGGAAAATACAAGAACCCCAGTTAGTTACCCCTATAATAACGAGAACAGAGCAGTTTAAAACATAACATGGAAGTATACAGAAAAAAGTAATAAACATCCTTCATTCAAACATCTTAAGCCTGCTTACACCCTGTTATGTTTAGTAGACCAATGGACAATCTCCTCTGACCTCACCACTCTCCATACATTTTTAATGAGGGTCCTAATTCCTAGATTATCAAAGAGGACGTGATTTACCCACACCAGCTGGCTGTCCATTGCTGGCCCATAGTACAATACTGGTATTTACCCTCCTTCCAAAACAATCCTTTTTAAATCCTTATTTGGCAATAACAAGTAACACCTGTGGTAACAAGAGTTCTTGAAAAAAAAGGGTTCTTGTTATCACCAAGTTTCACTGTATACTGCTACTTCCCAAAGCTGTCAATGTAAAAAACAAATATGGGCAAAATCAAATCATGTTTGAAAGTTGTTGACAACCCCTTTACTATTGTTCTTTGTTATTAGTAATATTAAGCCATGTTGACCATTAAAAAGGAATAAGATCCATAAGCCTGATGATAAGAGTTCAATTTTTTCTTTTTCCTATTCTTTGGGATAAACTTAATTGTTGTGAATCAGTAGCGTCAAAATTGATCTTTAAGCCAATTTTTTCCCCGATTTAAGAGTCAAAACTACAACAAAGATAACGTACTCTTACATTGTGACAACAAGTATGGATTTATTTTTAAGATGATATAAAAAAAAGAGACACATTCAAACATTCAATTGCTGAATATAAAAACGTTTTATTTGTCAATCAATAATTGTATTTCATACAGTCAAGTCCATGTATAACGGCTAGGGTTTCAATGGCAACTCGGGTTGTAAAGGCATTTTTTCACACCCTTTTTTTCTATTAAAAATCAGTAAACTTTACTGATAAAACTGCACCAGTGACCTTCATTTCTGTTATAACGACACTTTGGGTGGGTGGAACTATGATCTAAACAGGCTGTGAGTAGTAGGAAAATTGTGTTAGGCCACACTGAAAACCACCTAAGTAGTGCGTCTGCAGTGATTTTTATGTTAACTCTGTGGTTCTGTGGTTATCACAGTCACACCAACACTCCTATCTCCGCCTTTCATCTCTCAGATAACATCATCCTCATGGCCTACCTGAGCGTGTGTCTTGATAACAATGCAGTGTCAAGATACTGATATGCCTAACAAAGCACCACAGCCTTTTGCCTTTCCCGCTCCATTAGCTTACAGTTTCCTATTTTGCTAGGCAGTCCTTGGGTCAGTCCTTAGTTATTGAACCAGTATCACTAGTGATCTGTTGCACTGTTAAACTACTGTATAAGGATTTCCATAGCTAATGGAATAAACAGTAATAATGAACTCTGTACAACACGCCGGTTGAGTGTGGGGATTAGGGGAGAGATTAAGTCTAGATTAGCATGTATATTCATGATAGAAACTAACATTCTCAAAAATTCTTTCTTTGGTATGGACATTCAATTGCATGTTGTCATAAATGTCAATCGGCGAGAAACAGTGGGTTAACCTTGCTACACATGGAGCTGGACCATTATTTGCTTCTAGTGAGGTTATTAAACACATCATTGTAATAATAGATTTCACTGATTGATTCTTCTCTACGTTGTTCATATTGACAAAGAGCTTAGAAATTATGGCATCAACACCAGAGAGCACAAATGCCTTAACCTTGTGGCTATCATGAAGGCAGCTGTAAAAAAAGAAAAAAAAAAAAGAAACCTCAGAGGGAAATCTGCGAGAAATACCCAATATGGCATTGCACATGAATCATTCTTCATAATAACACTAAAACCTGGCTTGTTTAAAAATGCTGATAAAATTAGTTATAGCCTTTATTTACCACGGGTCATGTCTGATAGTCATCCAAGCAAGGGAAGCAACCTTTTCTTCATAGTAATATATTATGGCTTAAGCACTTATTTCCTACCAAGGAATGTTTTATTAAGCATTAAATTTTTAACTTAAAATTTAAGTGCCTTTATTGTCTTCTGATTTTACGGCACTCTGTTGTAATAGCACTTTTTAAAAAGTCCCATTTCTGCCGTTATATCAGAGTTCTACTATAACTTAATTTGAAACTTTCTCTTCTCTATTTGATTTTTTGTACACAAAAATATGATTTTTATCAACATTAATAAATTTTACATTTAAATTTAACATTACAAACATGACAATCAAGTCAATTAAAAACTTATTAAATCACAAAATGTTTATACATGGTTAAAACAAAATATACAATGATATCAAATGGGTAAGACATTAGATCAGTGTGATTCTCAGTTCACAGTTTTCATAAATTTTTTTCTAATTCTACTTCCGTTCTACTGAATGCCAATTTTTCAAGAAAAAAAATCAAAATCATATAATATCATTCTAAGGTTCCTCAAGAGAAAACCAAAAGGGTACAAAACTAACATAGCTAGAAAACAAGTGTTGAAATTTAATAACTACAAGAACCACCTGGAGCAAGACCAATACTTTACATATATCGGGTGGCCCCCCAAAAAACGTCCTCAACTTTGGCACCCTATTCATTTCAAAAAGGGTGAAGTTTGAAGCTTATGACTTTATTGGTCTAGAAGTTATTTGATTCTAGGTAACAAGCACCTCAAATGTGAAAAAAGTCCATGAACTCCAGTGTAATCAGTTTTTCAAGTGATCCGTAACCTCATTCAAGCTGAACAACTGCTCTAGCACTTTTACGCCATTTGCGATTGACTTTCTCACTTCCTCCATACCTATTTGTCCCCAGCACTCCTTTATTTTTGCCTTCAGTTCATTTTCAGAGAAGGGAATCGACCGTCCCTTGCAGACCTCAGCATGTGAGTCCCACATTGCATGGTCGATCAAATTAAAATCTGGATTGTGGTGGCCAGTCATCTTTGGCAATGAAATCGACTCCTTGATCTATGAGAAACTGTTGGGTTACACGACTTGTGTGCCAAGTAGCACCACCTTGTTGCATAATAAACTCACCTTTAGGTTAAAATTCTATACATGAGGGCAAGAGTTTTTTTTCTAAATCAGAGAGATGTAATTCTTTGAATTGACCTTCAGGGTTTTCATATCAAGGAAAACTAGCTCGGTTTTGTCATTCCTGCACACGCCAGCAGAAACTATAACTTTCTGCAAAAATCGATTTGTTTCGTAGTAAAGTTGTTGCAGAGGGATGTCCAACTTCTTTCTTCCGTAGACCATGTCATTTTTTTTTCTATTTTTGGCAGTCTCTAGAGTAAAGTCTTTTTTATCTGCTAGTCTGAATTTGTTTGCCTCTATTTAACTTTGGATTGCTTGTTATAGATCTTTGTACAATGCATTAGGGTTGTGCTCTCCAGGTGCGCAGCGCTGATTGCAATACAGCTTTGGTGCCGAGGTCAATATTTGTTTTTTTTTGTGAGTTTTGGTAACTTTTTTAAAACATCTGCTCAATTGATTTTGTTGATATTGTAGTAATAGTTGATTTATCATATGCTGAAATGATTTGAGAATTAAACAAAGGCTTTCAGAGATATGGCGCTCCGAAGTCGGGGACATTTTTTTGGGGGGCCATCCAATATATCTTTTGAGCTAAACCCAGGTATAATGCCCAATGCTCAATTGTTTACTTAATTTTTTTTTAAAAGGAAAAAGTTATGATTTGTTCCTTAAGAGAAAATAAAAGAGTTGCAGAAATTTGTGAACCTCAACACCAATATAAAAATAATTGCCTTCAGCAAAAAAAAACAACAAAGTTTTCTTTGACATTTAATACAACAGGGTATCTTTACTTTAGTGTGTATTTGAAAATGTGAAATTCTATCACTAGATTCTATGGTTCAAATACTTAGATTCTTAAGACACAAGTATCCTCCCACTCTCACCTCCAACCCCTTATCCAACCCTTCGCCTTTTTAAACTTGAATTTAGCTTCCATTCAAACAATCCTTTTCCTTTGCTTTATCTCCATGTTTCATGAATGGATATTATAAATTTATTGTTTTTCTGTCTAATGCAAATAGAGTGATCATTTGAATTATGATTGCATCACGACATAACATCTTTTTTCAAAATATATATATTGCACATACATGGCTCCATGCAAGAAGTTGATATTTCTATTGTTCATAGTTTTGAGAAAATGGAAAAAACAAAATTTTGAAAAGCCATAGATGGTATAAAAAATTTTCATTTTTTATCATTTTACAACAAACATCAAAAATGAAAAGTGATTTATGATAGTGTGATGTTTGGTGCGCTGCATGGTATTTGTTTTTAAAAATAAGATTTTACGCCATTATTAAAGATATTCCATTCTCACAGTAAAGAAAATCCTTAAGAAAAGATAGTTATTGCAATAAACTTTACTCTCTCACTGCTTGCATTATGAGATGAAAAATTTATAACAGGCAAAAAGTCTTAACAAGACTGGAGATAACCAATGCAGCAGGACCGATCTTGTTGCTGAAAAAGAAAAGGCTTACGTATTTCTGGAGGTGAAAAAAACGAGTTAAAGTAAACTAACTAGTGTAGACTCCACTCCGCCCAAAAGTGGACAGATCAACTTCTTGCACGGGACCGTCATTATATTTTTTTTTCATTATACTTAAAAATACATTGATATCCAAATTAATTCAATACCTGGGAAATAAGAAGATTAATTGACTTAAACTACGTTAATCAAGATTTAAATTTATCCATTTTCAAAAGCATCAAGCAAATCATTAGAATAGGAGATGACTTAATAGTTTCATTTTAAATTGTCACTTTACAATGAATTCACAATCAAATATATCAAAGAGGAGATTAAGAAAAGAAATAATATTTACCTCCCTATTTTTTTTCTGCCTACATTTCAATCAGAAAAAATACATTTGTTTCATTCTCATTTATCCTCTTTTCAATTTTTTTTTAATATCACCTGAATATATCTTTATCTGCATGCCCTCCGTAGTGAACAAGCCCAGCAGCAAGAAGTAAACAAATTCGATCACAAGGGCTCTACTGATCTATCTTATTTGAGTTTTCAGTAGCTTATCTCATCTTGAGTGAGCTGACCCTCACCAACTTTATTGAAAGATATAGAGAATTGTCTACTCACGCCAAAATACAAGACCTTTATGAAAGAAAAACTTAGAACCAAACTTAAATGTATTTGCAAGTTTTATCATAACACAAGTGCTTTTGTAAGACCGCACAGTTGTAACTTTATTAGGAAAATAGCCCTGGTTTAGTTTAGGAGACTTATTGGTTAGTCGCTCTACAACCATATTCACTATGACCAAGGCTCAAACTTTGAGTTACCTTTCACTACCACATCCATTTTGAACTCATCCTAATATCTGCTTATTTTTCATAATGTCTTTATTGGCAAATCCAAATTTGTTGCTACCTTAAACTATCAAATAATAAAATTTTTCCACAGCAAAGGCTTGGGTTAGCTCTCACTCTCCAGGACTTTTGAAGGGGAAGACAGGAGACAGATGTGTAGAAAGTTGTCTGGGTAGCTCAAATGCTCACTCAGCCAGAGGACAGGCGTTTCTAAGTCAGGCTCTACTCCCTGGATCATCACACGGCTCTCTGCACATACAATACCATTGGTGGTGGGATCAAATAAATTATCCATTAAAGGATACATCATAATGATAACCATGTTTTAACAGATATGGGAAGTTCAACCATTTTAGAGCAGAGGTTTATCAAGAAATACCTGGGTGACTATGGTGTCAAGAATGAATGTTTTCTGATACCGTAACTGAAAGGTAGAATCTAAGAAGGGCAAGCTTAGATCTCAAGGGCAATAAGGCAATAAATAAAAAGGAGCATATGAGGGCAGAATAAATGGAAAAAGCCAGACATGACAAGAGAAGCTAAGAAGCACAGCATACCAGGCTGACATGTTTTGAGGACAGTTGACAATTTAAATCTTGTTTTTCTGTACTTCAAATTAATCCTCCACTAAAAACTTATCAATCTGCACTTTATGTTTGCAGCTGTTTTTGCACTTACAAATAATTAGGAACTTTTTACATAAAAAGGTCTTGAATAACCTGGAATTAGGACAAAAATTCCAGCTCTGCGATTATACCTTATATTGAAACTCTAAAAATTTTAACAAATATTACTTTCAATATCAAAAGAAAAACCATAGTTATTGCCTGGACATTAAAATTTCAAAGATGATTCTGGAGTTTCAAAAGGCTTTAATTTAATAAACTGAGACCAGCTCAGTTTGAAAATTATCAAAATTGTCCAAAAAAAAAATAAAAAGGATCAAGATTGTGGTCATCATCACAGCAACCACAAAAATTAATACATTTGTATCCTTCATTCTCTCTATTTTGTAAATTGGATATAATTGGAATATGAAAAATCCCAAGAGTGTCTCAGGACCTTTTTCCTTATTGAGGTACATGGGTTTTTTTGTTTTTTTTTATTCTTGAGTTATGACTTACACCTAAGACCAATACCATTTCTACAGTGCCTGCCACCCTATAACTGAAATAAGTATGTATATTCTATAGAAGCTTAAAATACAATATAGTTTGTAGTTTAGTATACCATGTAATATTAGTTATATTGCATGACTTGACTATCCCAAAGTCTTTTTGTAACAGAGATTACAGCTACCCACCACTTTCTTTAAAGTGAGAAACAGAAGACTCAAGCAGTTGCCTCAGCGTGAGAACTTCTCCGCTGTCATCTGTTGGTTTGAACAGCTTTTGAAGTGGAACTTGGTCAGCCTTTGAGCAAAGGAGTATACATGCAGGAAAACCCAGGGAACAAAAATAAAGGCCATATTGAATGCAGTCAAGAAAAATTTGATTCACCTCTTAAAAAGTTTCAAAAAGAATTTTGTTTTTAAAAATATCCACATAAGGTAATACATATCCCCAAATTTCTATGTATATGTATATTGAGACAAAATTTATTAATTTATTAATTCTATACTCCTATATTGTTCTCTTTGTTAACCGAGTATAATTATTGCAATCAAATGGCTGAAAGGTATGATGTTACTTTTTGCTAAACTTTTTTTAAACACAGCAGTGATGATAACAAAAACTAAACAACATCAAGCCCTGCTATAGAAGATAAACCCAAAAGTCTCTCATATAAAGATTATCTTCTTTCTTTAGCTGCTTAACCTTACTCATACATAATGTCTTAAAATTAAATCCATACCCTAGGGGCAACCTTTAACGCCCATATATTAAATAGGGGAAAACTTTGTATACCTTACTTTATAATGTTATAAACCTTTTTAAACTTATCTATATACAGGGAGTGACATAATCACCTCATTTTACAGCACATAATTATTGATAAATCGCAGTCTTAGGTCAATACCAGTGTAATTTTCCTTGTTCGGATACTGGTTTAATTTCAGGCAGAATTTTTTTAAGGTATTCACAAAACTGAACCTCATTTTGCTTCTTTGAAAGGGGGGGGGGGGTTAAAATGACTCCTGGGATAATGTTTTTACCTGTGATGTACAGTTAGGTTTAGCTTTAAGCATGATTACATTTTTCACAAAAAATTGCATACCTAGCTTTTTTTACTCATGTCACTGGAACTTAAAGAAGTAGGAATCAAGAAGTAAATAACAGCTACCTAGCAACTCTCAGACCATGTAAAATCAGTACATGGTAAATTGAAAGTGCATAAGATTTCCTGGGTTACATTGCTTACACTCTATGTCCTCAAAATTGTCACAATTTTAGAATCGAATAATAGGAATTTTTTAACCCTTGATGACAAAAAAACATAATTATCCATGAGTGACTGGTTATACTAAAAGACCAATTATAAACATATTTTATTATGTTTTCTTACCTGATACACTCTGAATGGAATGAATTTGAATGTGTCTTCCCCAGAGGTTTCCATAAGTTTCTTGTTGACTGACCAGAATTGGTCAAATTTATCTAATACCCCCAAAAAAAGAAGAAATACATGGTAAAGAACAACATTAGGGGAAGAAAGTACTCAGTGTAGGAATTTCTAAAATTTTACATTAGTGTTCCTAACTTTGATTTGATCAAGGGCTCTTAGTATACAATTATTTTCACTCCTAAACTTTCTTTGAAGAGTCATGTTAATTTGCAAGCTGTGTTCTCAGCTAAAAGTCCACAGTCCAGTGACAAGCCCCCAGTAGAGAGTTTTCTCTCTCAACACCCTCTCCCCTCCCCCCCCCCCAATACACAAACACACACACAAAGTGATTTTTCACAAGTCAAGTTTAAATTTTAAAATTTTGAACAAAAAAAGTTGCCACAGAGAAAACGAGTTTCAAAATATAAAAAATAAAAACTTTCAGGCAATATTTTTTACCATGGGAGAGATAAATTACACCTTAATAGGGGGAATGGAATAGTTTCAACAAATAAAATGACAAAATATAGACCCTTAAATGTTGATAGGTGGCTTCTGCATCTTTAACATCAGGACACTGCGAGCATGAAAAGATATTGTTTCCGATTGCAGGGTCAATCTATGCAGTTACTTCAAGTTCAATGTTAGCAAATATGCCATGAACCTGTGACCTTGCTTGAATATATTTAATGTCTACGTCTACGAGATATATAGAATAAAGCCATGGAAATTTAAATTTGTTTTGGACCTCTCATTGAATTGTAATTATTTGCTCTGACTCTCTGTAACGTGAGCTACCCTGAGCTAAATCTATACTTATTCCCACACTTAATTCAACCCGGACAACAATCACTAACATCAGGAAGAGTGGTTTCCACAGAGGAATCCTAGCCCTGCACAATGAACTGACTCAATCCGTGACAAATTGAGAGTAAACAAAGATGAGAGGTATTCTTTTACCCTAGATTGCTATCACTGCTGGCTACTGCAAAATTCTGACATCCCTAGACTAATAAGTACAAAATCTGCGTTTTACTTGGGTGTCCAATTTGTTTTTAAAAGCAGAATAACAGAATCCATCATCAACTTTGCAAACACTATGAAAATAATGATTGTACAGAGAGATATGAATGAAAAATATACTATGGTAAAAAAAATTTAAGTTGAAAATTCTTTATGCTACCAAAACCTACAAAACAACTAAATAAATGATTGGAGAATAATAAAAAAAAAGAGAGCCATTATATGGCGCAAAAAATCTTGAAACCGTGGTTGTTTATTAATTCAACAAATCCAAATAGATCTGATACAAATAGTATATTATATTAATCTCTGCCATCTCCTTGCACAAATATGAGAAGAACTTTGTGAACATCAAAGTAAAATATCTGAAAAATTCATATTGTACCATTCATCACCCCATTCCACAAGGTCTTGTGATCCTTGCGCTGCATGTTGTTGACTGCCTGACCTCGGTGCTTTAACGCATCCGCCTCTTTGATCACAGACATAAAGTGAGACTCTACAGCATCTTTGCTGGGGCAGTGAAGCAGCTCCTCTTCAGGAAAATTCTGGTTGTCAGTTGACAAAGACAGTATCATAATATGATTAGGAAATCAATAAATAGAAAAAGATACAGTTGGGTGAACTTTTGATTAGGCTTTTACATGACTGCAGAAAAAATATAAGAGACGGAATATACATGTTTGCACACAATTTTTTCTTTATTTTAGTGAACTTCAATTCCATAAGCAACATCTATTTTAAAACAGATCTACAAACAAATTTGGCCTAGAGTTTTATATATGTGTAATATAAAACCAACAGTATGAAAGTAGACAATTTGCTTTAAGAAAAAGTTTTTTTAGAACAGCAAAATCTTACCTGAAAATGTACAGTCAAGTTCCATGGCAAATCTGCTTTGGATCCATACAAATCAAAAAGAAGTCCAATGGGATAGTGCCTAGCAATATGAGGAAAATATAGTTATGTTTACCTTCAAAAACATTCTGAAATGCTACATATTTTAGACATGATTCGCATTTCTAAGACTAAAACATGATGAAAAACAACGTGTTTAATGAATCATCTTTCTTTTTTATTTAAGTAAGATATATCTCACTGACATAATCTTCTTGTTACATCTTGGGAATGAAATACAAACACTCATTAATAAAATTTAAATATACTTGGTAGGCATTTAAGTTGATGCCTCCTTTTTTAATTTCAGAGGAATGCTTTTCTACATTGTTAGTTGAGTGGGAACCAAATGTATGACCATTCTCTTTCGAGTTGTTTTTTTTTCTTTCCAATGTTTAGTAATGTACCAGTAAAGCACAAAAAACATGAATAACTTCCAATGAACAATTTGAATATGTATCTTAGTATTACCATTTTAAAGCTTGTCCTTCATATTCCAGCCACACTTCTCCTTGATTGTCACGATCAATATGTTTTGACAGATGTTTGACAACTTTGTCTGTCACCAAGGGAAAGTAGCTCAGTCTGGGCACCAATAACTAATATGAAGAAGATACATTTTAGTTACTTATAAGTTAAAGACAGGTTTTACTCAAGAAAATAATAAAGAGAACAGCTTTTTCATTACGTGCCAGGATAAAAATCTTGCCCAGAAGTGAGTCTGCACATAGAGGGTTTATTATGACAGTGATAACAAGAGAAGATTAAATTTCCGTGAAAGCTCATCATGGCTCAAAAAAAAGTTTCATTCCCTCAAGATATGGTAAAAAATTGACAACAAAAAATCCAAGAGGAAAGCTGTATTTATTGTGTATGCCCAAATTTGTTCAATATTTTTAACAGTATCTGATGAGTACTTAAATATTAATTTACTGATGCAACAATTATACATCCATTGAAACTTAGGTGTTTACAGAGCAGCTTTCATACAAAAGATTTCTGTGTTACATTTATTCCAGTCTGGGGTCCCTTAACTGGAAGAATGCAAGAACAGCCCACCGTATTACTATGGAAAATGCCAGCAAGTCACATGAGGCCACTGATAGTAAATAAAACCTTAAGTTTAATCATGAGAGCAGGTGGTACCTCCTGAAAAGAGTACCTGGCCCTGCAGGTATGGATTTTCCTATAGATTAATGTTCCACCTAAGTAAAACACCTCAGTTACTGAAACATTAAAAAGAAAATCAGCTTCTCCTGGTCAACAATGGGCTTCCCTCAAGAAAAAAGTAGGCAGGATGAAGTAGGGTGGTGAAAGTCAAAACGAAGCCATCTAGTTGATGAATCTTCTGTCAAACAATAGAAACACTAGACCTGGCACCTGGAACAAGTGTAGGCCTACCATGAAGCATAAAAGGTGCAAAAAGTCGCAAATAGAAATGAGATGCATGGATACCACCTGGACATTTCAGCGCTTACTGGGGTAAGATAAGGTATCTTCTGGGAAACAAAGACTCACAACGAGACAAACCATCATATTTTTCTAGACACATGGAGCAAGACAACTATTAAACAGAGGGAGATGAAACTCACAAAGACCAAACCAAGGTTCTGCAAATAAAGATTCACAAATTCTCTGAGGATCACAGTTTGCACATGTCATCTCATTCACTTATCTAGAGAGTGTAATCAACAAACAGGGTGGGGTAGACAAAAACATTACTGTAAGGATTCAAAAACAAGAACTGCCTTTACAATGAGCTTTACTAAATACATGTTAAATAAATGCAGCGAGAATAAGAATAAAACTAACAATCTTTCTATCAATTTTGTAATGGTGCAGAGGCATGAGGGCTAAGTAAATCTGCAATAAGAAAGTTGCAATCCTTTATAAATGGGTGCCTTGGCGGATTCTGCAGCTGAGATGGTATGACTTTGTGAGTAACTATGAATAACTGGACAAGAAAGTATAAGTTAGTGGAGATAGAAATGAGACAAAGGAGATAGGTTAGGCAAACTTTAAGAAGACCAAACAAGAACATAGCAAGAGTGGCGCTAAAATGGAACTCACAGGTGAAATGGAGTTGAGGAAGGCATAAGGCCAGGTGGCAGCGGGAAGTGGATTGGATTCAAAGAAAAAGGAGAAATCATGGACACAGCTAGAGAAAGAGGGGCAGGCCACAGATGAGAAATGATGTTGACAGCTTATGCTCACTAAGCTCCAGAAAGAGAGCGACTGTTATGTTATAAATATATAATGTTTCAACTTTTCTGAGCTTAAAAAAAAAGCATAATTGTTACCATACTCACGAAAAATGGATCAGGTTGATCAACAGTGTAGATATCTTCCTGCGCTAGCTGAAAACAAACAGGAATTTTTCCCTCCCACACCTCACGTAAAACCTCTCTGTCTTCTGCCATGTTCTGTTATTTAAAAAAAATGTAGAATTTAATCAGTCTTAATTGGGTCAACTGACCTTTTACCCCTCTTACAAAGTTGTGGTTCTACTCTTACATCAAAATCTTAGCTTCTTATTGAGGTCAGATTTTTTCTTCCATGTTTACAAGTTACATTAAATGTGCAATGATATTCACAAAAGGTTGCTTGAGGCATTCATTTAATTTCATAATTTATTTCTGACTAAGAAAACGTAATTCAAGGAAAGAGTTACGACAAAAAATTAAAAACGTCATGCGAAGTTGCAAAATTTTAACAAATAAATTTATAATGAATGTATTAGCCACACAAGAGGAAGAAATTGTTATGAAATAGGTCCTGCAATACAGTGAGGTGAGAAGAGAAGAGACAGAGAGGGATAACGCAGGAACATAGGGAGAGGAGCCAGTTGGAAATTTTAACTAGAAGGAGATGTTATAAAATTCTTCTAAAAAATAGAAGCTACATAAAATAAAAGTTCAAATATTTTAAGCTGAGAGTTGAGCCATGCCAATATTGGGTCTAGTAGTAGCCTCGCTATCGGTTCAATTTCCTAACCTGCTCTTCATACCAGATGCCTGTGGATGCGCGAGTTTAACTCTGCATCAACAACCATAAAATAAAAAGGAAAAATTTAACGGGTTTGCATTGAGATTTCTGACCCTCTGCTGTGTTACACTTATAGCATCTGTTGTTTTGGGTTTTTTTATTTTGTCAAGGTGGCAATAAAACAAAGACGGAGGTGAACAAGAAATAGCCCACAAACTATTCCTATGTCCAGGGTCGCGTTCTACTATAGTCACATAGTATTTTTGATTGCAACAAACATTACAGAAGAAATGAAGGGTGATGAGGAGTAATTTATAATTCAAATAAATAATGACACCCAAATGAGGAGACCCTGCCAAAGTTTATCCTAAACAAGGTTTAAACGGGCTCCACTTGAACTTTGTTAGCTCAGTAAATGTATCGTACTGCAATTTTTACGACTGGCACAGGTAACTGAATGTGAAATGCTGGCTGTTGCTGAGGCATTACAGTGGGGTGATCTGAAGTTAACATCATTTCCTCTAAATTCAACGACATTGGTCCTATTTCTTCTAATCATCATCATCCAGTGCCATGCTTTGAAGCGTCGGCGATCATGTTTCTCCATAACTCCCGATGTCCCATAGCTGTCATTGTCTCTGTCGAACTTCCAGATCCCAGCCAGCGCTTTAGTACATCCATCATTTTTTCCCTTTGTTTTCCCCTGCCTCTTTTTCCATCAAGCTTTCCTGTTGTTATGAGATGTTCTAATTTTTCTCTCCGCATGACATGGCCTAGAAAAGTGGCTTGACGTTTTCTTATGGTCTTGATAAGTGATCTTCTTGAATTAGCTTCAATTAATACAGTCTCGTTTGACTTTCTCTCTGTCCAAGAAATTCGGAGCATTCGTCTAAGAAACCAAATTTCTGTTGCCTCAAGTTTTGCTTCCATTTGTTTTGATATGGTCCATGCTTCGCATCCATACAAAAGAATTGGTTCTATGTAGCATTGGAGGACTCTTTTCCTTGTTTGGATAGAAATATGTTTATTTGTTAGGACTGCTCTCATCTTCTGAAAGCTGGTCTTTGCATGTGCAATTCTAGCTGCTATTTCATTGTTGTTTCTACCGTCGCTTGTTATTATAATTGAACTAAAAGTTAGTATTTGTAACCATACATGCTTTTATTCTCACATTCTGAAACCTTTTTGCCTCCCACCCCCCTTCCCCTTCACACTATACAGACCCTATGATTTACTGAACACTGCATTACAGGTGACACTTGCTCAGTGTTGAGCATCTTCATTAAAATTGTGTGTTTCGGATTGCATCAATCTACATGATGATTACACAATGCCCACTGAAATGTAACTGTCTACTAGCACTTTTGAAAAATCAGTTGATTTAAACGCTTTCATGGTCAAATGCTGCCCTTTCTACCTTCCACCCCTCTCTCTCTTCAGAACATGCTAGCACCGGGGCAAAATTTTATCGTTTAACTTTGGGTAGATAGGGAAGAACTTTTATTTTCTGATTGACAGGAGGCTAGATATGGTTACAAGTATGACAGGTGGCTAACACCTAACACTTCAAATAATCACAGACAGGCCTTTCTGATTGTCATGTTTGAAATGTTGAACAATTTTGTAAGAGTGAACGAGTGTGGATGCATACAAAATTTCTTTAGTTTAAAGTATGTAGTTGGGCATTAGTTAATTTTACTTACAAGTTCACCATGCTTTATTTTAATTATATACACTGTACATGTAATCTAGATAGGTTAGTTTTGACGCTCAAAAATGTGTAGAGGATTAGCTCAAGGTTAGATTATTGCATGTGGAACTAGACCCGTGAATAAATTAAGGCCTGTGGAATGGAGACCATGAAATCAGAGAGGCAAGGAGAATATACATGTAGGTTAGGAGTAAGTGGATACTTGGACAGCAAAGTAGCAACATCCCAGCTCTGTCAAAGCTTTTCTTAGTGTAGGAGGGAATCTAAGCCAGCCAGTTCATAGTTGAGTCAATCAGTAGTGATTGCAAGTTAGACCAAGTATTTGGCAGATTAGATATCTCCTGAGCAAAAATTGAACGAGAAGATCAGTTGAGATCTACTAACAGAACTGAAGGTTTGAAGGTTTGAGGTTGAGACTGAGAGTGTAGCCAGAAGAATATAGTATGTACCTGTGTTTGTCATCATCCATTTTTGTACGCGTCAGAACTTTGGAAATCAGATTAATAATGGCACAGTGAATTTTTGAACCAGCGTTTATTCCCCGAGTTATATCTCAATCTTAAAAGTGATGAACGCACCCTTCACCTGAATGCCTGTGTAGGGTCTTCTGGGTGGGTTCATGATTTCAACATAATTTACATTCTTACTAAACTGTGATACCAAAATCTTGCAACCACGACCTACCAAACACCCATCTTACCTCCTGCTAACCCAATGTATCAATGCCAGATTTTTCAACAGACATCTCTCTATCCACCCCTCCATCAGTCCCTAAGCGGTAAACCTCACCGACCCTTAGGGCTTAGGCTAGCCTCATCTGTTTAAATCCACAGGTTATCAGTAATCACAGCATGGGGCCCCAAACCAAGGGAAAAAAGTTCCCTGTTCACAGTCATAATATAGGCCTATAGTATGAAGAAGGTGTGGAAAAGTTTATTGCAAAGCTATAATATGATATCTGAAGCCAATTTTGGGGCTTGGGGCGGAACTCAACCCTGAAGCTCAAAGCCCACCGAAGGTCTTAATTCATTTCATCACTTGTAGTTTCCTCACATCAAAGCTTAACCCTATAACAATGGCCGTACGCTGTCAACGTCCGGTGCACCATTTTATATCTATAGTTGGACGCTGCCAGCGTCCGATGAACAGACATAACTAAGGAGGGGAGAAAGACCATATACGAATATATCTATGAAATAGTTTGATCCCCGAAGTTGATTATAGTAGCAGGGCTTGAATTAGGTGTTCAGAAGGGCAAGCAAAAATGTCCTCGGTGAGGCCTGAAAATCGGAGGGCACCGGGGCAATTTGCTTGGGCACCAAGGCAAAAGTCATAGGTGATCAATTTGTTGATTAAAATTAGTAACAATTTAGTAAATCACAACGTTTGTATAAATAACAACACAATCTGTTCCTTGCTCTCTACAAAGTATAGGTAAATCCCAGTTAAATCACATTAAACAAGACTAAGAATGGTAATTTTAAAAATATGTAAAGAAGAGTAATCACAAATAGAATAAGAATAAGTAACTCACATTAAACAAGACTAAGAATGATAATTTTAAAAATGTGTAAAGAAGAGTAATCATAAATAGAATAAGAATAAGTAAATCCCAATTAAATCACATTAAACAAGACTAAGAATAGAAACATTCTTCTTTGATCTTTTCATCTCTGCCTGATCAATCTTCTTAAAGGCTGTTTATAATGCCAACTCCTCTCATCCAGACATTTTTCTTTCGTGCCTCTGACTTCTCATGTGCCAACGAAGTATCTTTCTTTATTTTTATTCATCTCTTTATAATGCAGTGATCCCCAATATTGCTGCTTTGCTTAAAAGGTGACAGTGACTGTTCTCTGCATGTGGAACAGAAGGCTCTTGATGAAAATGTTTTCAATTTGGCTTAGCCACTCCCGATTCCACGTTTTCCACAACTTTATACTGCCAGTCGCAATTTTTGTCTTTTTCTTC
>BMAT01002775.1:52878-72301 GCA_019649035.1 Elysia marginata | reverse complement strand
CTCCCAACATGGATCCATCTTGAAGAAGAGAAGAGAATCTTATTATTGTAACACTAATCTTTACAAGATAAAGTTAATAACTTGTAGTCACAAGTTAACAGTAGGGCGGGTTGTTGGGTTTTTTTTTGCTTCCCTGAATCTGTCTATAAATAGCATTAACTAGGTACATGCAGCTTGGTCTCTTATGACTCTGCAAGGGTAAAGGCATAAAGGAAAGCATTGGTAAACTACCTCGCTATAGACTTTGTGTGCCTAGAATAATGAGGACCCTACTCCTTGTTCCCTAGAACTTTGAAGTGAGTACAGGACTAACTTAACTTCCACCTGCCATCTGTCAGTGTCAGCATTATCGGTTGCAAAGCTAGCTGTCAAACCAGACAAGGTTAACACAATTCTTTTCCAGTTGTTTCCATAGCTTTATCTCTAGGATGTCATTGACAATTTGGCTTCCTGGAATAATCACATTTTTTTCTGTAATAGTTAGTCAAGACCAAAAATTTTCTATGAATACCAACTAGATTAATTTTAAAAAAGCTAAGACCAGCTACGACAATTTTAGTCCTAAGGCCAGCGACTTTCCTATGAAACAGTCTCCAGGGCCTGCTTTTGTGGGAAAGAAGTTGGTCCTGTTTATTAAGTATCTCTATGTATTTTTATTTATTTAGATTATTATATCTTATTCTAAACTAGCTAGAGGTACTAATGATAGTAGTGTTATTTTGATTATTATTTCATCTTTAGAAAAATGAATTTTCTTTTTTAATATTTAATTTCAGAGCTGGAAAGATTCCTTTTATCATAAGACGTTACCTTCCAGATGGCAGCTTCGAAGACTGGGGCCTAGACGAGCTTATTATTGACTGAGCAATCAATTCATCCATTATCATCATTTTTTCTTCATCCTCCACCTCATTAATGAAATTATGTATGCTAAATATACAGTGGAAACCTGATGGGACAAATAAGTGTTTACTTTAAAGCATGAGTAAACCAATGCTACTATTTTTTTTTAAGGGAGGAAAAGCAAATTGTGCTTCCCAAAAAAGGTTGACTTGGGTAAAAAAATTTCTTTAAGTAGATTCCATTCTATGATTTGAATTGCTATGTTAATAAAAATGATTTTGTAGCTGATACGTTGTTGTAATTAATTTTTTTTTTGCTAATTGCTTTTGACAGAAGTGCAATGTTTCAAGATTGTGTATAGGTGAGACAGTCAGGGAAAATCAGGCACAAGTCGCTTAGAATGGCAGCCGTACTGTAATGCTCTGAAATATGAGTTGAATTGGCTCTGGTGTGTAAAGGCCTGCTGGGGGAAAGGTGTAAAGGCCTGTTGGGGGAAAGGTGTAAAGTCTTATGACTGCATTCGGCAGTGGAAGTCTATGAACATTTTTTTTGGGTCTGCACTGACACTTAAAAACAGAAAAGAAGGTTGCAATACAGTCATTTTCAGCACAGACCTAGACCTATTGACAGTACAACTAATAGCCCCACCGCATAAGGGTATGGCTTTGTTAGAACTTTCAGGAGAACAAAAGGAACGTCATGACCAAAAAAGGCTTTTTTTTTAATTAATATTAGTAGTAAAATCAGACTCTGGGCAAAATTTATTTTTGTTCGGCAATGGTACAGCAGTTTAACTTTAAGCTCTCGGTTTGTGGTAAGAGTAAAAAGAAGACTAAAACAAATTTTGATTTCTTTGTGGTTTAGCTGTTTTTTAGGTTCAGCCTTTTTTGGTTTAGGTGACGTCCATTTCATTTGACAACAAAATCAGACATCACAAAAAGACCACTTTAACAGCATTTTTATTTGTTTTGGTTTTTTTTTTTTCACTTGAGTTTCATTTGGATATTTTTCAATACAAAGAGGGCATAATTCAATAATAAAGCAGAGAATAAAGCACAAAGACGTTTTTTACAAAAGACTATGTTTAGTCAATGTACATTTTAAAACGTAAAGTATACAATACACACGTTGATGAGGTACTACAAAGAGGTTTAAATCAATGGTGAGACAAAGGTGAGAAATGGTACCAAAATATGACACAGAATCATGCACAACCTTCTCTCATTGTCGAAGCACATTTTTTTCTTTACATGGATACCTGAGCAGTCACGTCCATAAATGCATGAAAAAAAGGGGAAAAAAGAGGCATCAAACAGCTGAAAATTATTCTTACAAAAATATTTCTAACCCATCATTCATCATGTTGAAAGTATCATGGCATTTGAGTTAACTTTGTAGACAATTAAAGCATTGTTCACACTACTGATTGTTTGAGGGAGAATACGTATACATGCGTTCACTTCCAGATTCAAAGTTTCAGCCCTGATAATACTGAGAAGAGCATTAAATATTTAGGGTATCCTTCAAAGACAAAAAATTCTCCCAACATTGAAAATGAAACAAGTTGCCTTGAATTATTTATTAGTATTCTTTTATCCAAACCTAAACTGGCAGTAGGTAAAGAACTTTTAACCATCTAGCAGCAAACTCAACACACTTTTATCATAAGATAAAGACAGTAAAAATTCACTGGGGCATTTTTTATCGCAAAAATAACAACTTATAAAGCCAGTCTTACCTACTGTTGTAAGATCTTTTTTTTAAACTAACGACTGAGACAAAAACATGTCCGATTCTTATCTTCTTTCAGGAGTCATGGATGGCTCACTCTCAAATATATCTTTGGTCTCAAGAATTATTAATATCTTGGGTTTTTTATTTAACATTATAACTAAAGAAACAAGACAACTTTTTGCCACATAAATTAGGTTTTAGGGTAGGCATTAAAAAGCAATCAAGTTGCATTTGACAATCCTTAGAGTTCTATTAACTATGATAGTTTAACAAAAACCCTGGAAAAAACAGGTGAATTTATTACAAAAATAAATGTATAGTTGTATCTGGTTAAATGCATGGAATTTGGGAGACTCAAATAGCATGCGTTTAGGAGATTCTTGCACTTGTAAAAAGTAGTGAAAAACTAGTATCCCTTGACCATACAAATAGACAAAGTCTAGACTACAAAATCAAGATTCTAACTGATATATGTCTTGTGAAGTTGTAGCATGCAATTGCAAGTGTAAGATTGTAGGTAGGCCTGCTTTTAACAAAAGAAGATGCGAATCCATGCACTGCTGAGTGATGCTGGCCTATCCCTTGTATCCTATTGGTTGCCTGATTCGATTTCACAGCACCCATTTAGTCAATATACTCATATAGCATGTGTTTAGGGTATACTGATTATATAGAAAAAAATCAATTATAACGACTTGGCGTTAGTTAAACCATGCCATGCATTTATCTGGTGTGCATTTAACCAGACACAACTGTATTTGAATTAACAATATGAGTTTAGGAAAAATTTGCTACAGTCAAAATGTAAAATAGACACATAAGTTTAACTGACAGTGTTTTCAAACTGGATGCAAGATATAGAGTGGTTTTTGGAAACTAATGCAGAATGTACTGTAAAAATTGAGTTTTTTTAGTATTTAATTTCTTTTCAATAATCAAAGTCCAGTTAAAAATCTGATGAATCATTGTAGTTTGCCTTCCTTACCCTTAAAATGCCCATTGCATGATCTCATTTTATATCTGGAGTTAATGATACAATATAATGTCACAGGTTAGTGATTTTTTTAAGTACAGTAAAAGACATTTAAACCAAAATTTTAAGGGTTCAATTTTCATTTTGGTTTAGACATATTTTAGTTTCATAGTATATAATTTGATTTAAAAGTAAAGGGATGTAGTCAGCACCAGGTCTAATAAGTTATATTTAAGAGTTGAGGCTGTTGTTTATCTACCTAATTTAATGCACAGGACATTCTCCCTTCCCTCTTTCTATCATATTATTTCTTTTTTTCCTTCTCTCTATTTTTCTAAATTAGTGCTCAGGCATATTCTTGTTTTGATTTAGCTTAAATTTGGCAGCCAAGGATTTTGGTTTATTGCAAAAAAGAAGACCAAATAAAACTTCGAATTATTTTTGGTTTAGTCATTTTTTAATCCAGTTCAGCCGTTTTTGGTTTAGGTGTGGTCCACTGTACTATAAAATTTCAATCCATCCTGACTGGGGCCTAGCAGTGTACAAATATTAATAGATATATTCATAAAACTAAATCATAGTGATCTATTATTTTTTTTTATGTTTTTTTACTGAGTCAGCACTATATTTTACAAGAAGAACAATGAATTGCTTCAAACTGGCCAAATAAGAACATATGAGAAAAGGCAACTCTGCATAAGTCGATCTACTGGAGACATAATCAATAACATCGACTTAGGTAAAAAATTGAGATATATATAGGTCTTTATAAATAATAAATTGTTCCTATGATACACAAATGACAAAAAAAAATCAAATAAAGGAAATTGAAAAGTTATTCCATATTGACAATACTGTGGTTGCTGGTATTGGTAAACAAAACTTGATTGCAACATCTTTCTGTTTTCCTCTTTTCAACTTCCTCAACCAGTTTGATTTTTCCTTTAAACTTAAGTTGTTAGCTTTCTGCCTTAGATTTAAACCTGTATTCGAAACTAGACTATGGAACAGTATTGTCTCTCTAGACTTGTATTGGGTAGACAATAATACTTATTTCATAGTAGGACTGGTCCCACTCTCAGCACTTTGTTTACCTTATGTCATAGATCGCACAGCTACACAGACAATGCCCCACCTGTAATACTAATAGTGTAAAACTATCATCACTGTTGATTGCTTGCAGACGTATTGTGTGAACCAGGTCTACAGTGTTATTTGACTTGCAAGTAGGTGAAAAATGCCGGGTTTTAAAGAAGAAAAAAACACTGGCGTTTTTCTAGGCTTTGGCTAGTCCAAGATTAACTTATGCAAAAATCGACTAATGAGAAAGTGTTAACATTTTTATTACACAAAGGGAGAGGGGCCTATAAAAAAAGATAGACTTGGTTAAAAATTTAGTTAGGCGACGTTGAGTTCAGTGGAGTAGCCTGCATATAAAAAGTTTCACATTAATAAAAAAGTTTCCTCATTAACACACTCAGGTGTGAGCAACAACCCTTCCGCAGTTCTGGACAAACGCTGAAACATTAAAATGCCCCCATACATTTTAGTGTAGCTTAAATACATAAATTCACTGTGTTGAAATAAATGCAAAACTAAAAGTAACTCACTGATAAAAATACATGTAGATGTATAGGAAAAATTATGATTTCTAACTATTACAAGACATGAAACTGAAGTTTTTTTCCAGCATTATGCATCTGTCATAATTCATAAGCCTTCTAGGATTATGGAAATCATCTTCTTAGACACAAAACCAAAACTGGTGGCAGAATGGTATAAGTCTAGTTCTGGCATTATAGCCTCAGCACACAGGTAACCAAATGTTGAAGGAACAACAGCCACTAAGCTAGTTTAAGTTAATTCCTTATAATAGTTATATATTTTAATTTAAACTTGAAGATAAGGATAATGACAAGACCTCAAAATTGATCTTAGTCTCAATGTTTAACAAGTCAAATGCAGGGGGGGTAGGAGAACAATACTCCTGCTTGCAAAAATTCAAAACATTAATTCACATCTTTGCATGTTTATAGAAAATTTAACATATAGCCCTTTCCAAAATTTGGTGACCCAGAAAAGGTATTGGTAATTGTTTCAACAACTTGAAACTGCTGCATGTAGCTCCATTGTCTTGAGTAAATCATGCAAATGATTACTACCAAATACAAGTGTCAGCATCTTTCTGTAGTTTATATCAAAAGTCTTTGGCAATTTGGGTAAAAACTTTTTTCATGTGTTAACTTTAATCTTTGATTGGGTGTTGCTCCTTTGTGTTAAAAGAACTATGATTATGAGTATTGAAAAGGAAAGATTCCAAACCATTATAGGACAGTTAAATGTTTCTTCCTACTTCTAAATAACAGTATTAAGCTTTTTATGTTTTCCCTTGCAGGCCTGAAATGGGATGGTGATGAATGACTGCATAATCGTCTTGAAGATAATTTTGTGATTCCTGACAGTAATATTTTTTTTGTTCATGTTGAAAAGAGTAAGAGGTAGTTCATTAGGAAATTGATAATTTTAGGAGTAAGACTCGAATCACTCAAAGCGAAAGGCTTAAAGCAAGCCTTGCTGCAGTTAGACAATTGCAATTGACACTTTCTGCATGTGAGTCTTTTTTTTTATCCCTATGTGAGAACAGAAAACTTAACTTTGAACGTGAAAGGAGAAGTGAACAAGAAATATGAGAGGGCAGACTTACAGGTTCTATTGTCCTAGCAATACACAGTTCACAGAGCAGTTTCATAGACTTCAAGATTATCTCTTTATCTTTCTCTCTGTTGCTCTTTTTTTCCTCAGTCTTCCTTATGCAAAAAACTACAACACACTCACACACACACACTTTGCTGGCATTGGCTAAAATAAACATAACATCTATATAATAGCAGAAAACTCAAATGTGTTTTTACCTCAGAAATTTGAGCTGATCATTCTGGCAAATACTTTTACGACAAAAATCTTCAGCAACGATTAATAACCCTACAGCAGCCTTCTAGAGATTGATATGGAGCATGTTGCAACCTGTTCACTGAAAAAGTAATTGAGTCATTTCCAACCATGGTTGATTTTCAAACTTGTAGGCATGCTAATTCTTCTACTTTATTTGTTCCACATTGCTTTCTCAGGATAAAAATAGGATGCCAAATATTTTTGGGGGAAAAAAAAACTAGAAATGAGCCTGGCATTGCATATTGTATTTTAAGAAATGGCATAGACATGTGCTTTGCAAAAAACAATGAATGGATAAAAAAAAACCTGAAATCTGGTGCCCCTGATAATATAATAAAGAGCAGGTCAAACATTAGGTTTGCTAAGCCATAAAATTATAAAAAAATGTTTGGCGTTTTTTTTTGTGAGGCATTCATGAACCAAATGTTTATAAAAAGAAGAGACATAGACATGCAGTGATGGAGCCCTTAGATAAGATAAACTGCTTGCCCTGATTGTTAACCACTTGACTGCTACATAAAATTCCCAGCTGTGTGCTAAGAAGATTTTCAAACGTGTATAGGTAGAGAAGTTCTATCTAGATCTACACCCAAAATGTTGACAAGACCTGTAGAAAATAGATCTAGGCTTTTAGAAAACATATATAGGTGTAGAAACTAGATATAGCAGGGATGCCATTTTTCAGTTATTTTCTGTTTTTAAAGCCTGATAATATATAAACACACAAATTTGAACAAGATTGATCCCATTAACAACCCAAATGACACTTTCGTATATGTGTGACAAAATTCTCAGTTATTTTCAGAATATATGAGTGGTTTCACTGATATAGATTTAGATTTTGCACTTTTGGATGCATTTAGAAAACTTGGTTTATCAAGCATGTACAGCCTACATGCACATCATAGTCAAGTGGTAAATACAGCTAGAACGATGATGCCTAAGAAGAGAAAGCTTTTATCTAGGTCTGCCAAAAATAAAAGAAAAAGCAACAAACAAAGAGTCTTAGTTCCTTTTCCTAATTGGATGTTGTCTGCCCTATCTTATACCTCAACCTTAACCATCGCTTGAGCTGATACATTTTTTGTTAATTTATTGGATTAAAAAAGAGTCACAGCTAACTGGCATCATTGAATCTAGGTATAGATGTATAATTTTATGACATTAACAAAAAATTTGGGCACACCTATCAATCTTTCATCATCTTATTTTATTATTTTGCTTGTGGTTTTAAAGATTATGGAAAGTTGCTTAAAACAGGCAAATAGAAAAAATGATGCATCAAATAAGAGATCAGATTGATTTATCAAATCTAGAGCTGGGTGGAATAAACAGACCTTTAGTTTTTCTTCCTCAATTCATAATGAAGTAGAATTTAGGGACTTTCATTTCCAAACTTTGCAATGCATGAATCATTGCTAGAATATTATGATTATATCAATAACTATGCAGTTAGTTCATTCAAATATAGTTAGACTATAGTTAATTTTTTTCATTGAATGAATTTGCCAAAACTGTAATGTGGGGTTGCAAGTATTTTGTAAAAAGAAAATTCTTATAAAGTAGAAAAAAATTACCAAAAGCGCTTACGGTATACACACGCTAAGTACAGACAAGTATTCAATCACCATGCAGAGAGCAAGTTAAAAGGCCTATGGGGTCAAAGGTCATGCAGCTCCATCATCGTCTCTCACGGGTTTATACCAAATGCTGCCAGCATGGACATTAGGCCAGTGATATTTTTAAGCCATGTAAATAAAAGTGTTGATATCATCCTCGTCACGCCGCATGTATTTGTGCTCAATCAACCATTCTATCTGTTCCTTGATGAGTTTTTTGGAAGGCAAGAACATGTTCTTGAGGATTTCTACCAGCTCTGTCTGTAGCGCTGCATTTGTTAGCTTCTTGCGCATTTTCATGATTTTCACTATGGCCTCCTACAAAACAGGGAAGAAAAATTCAGAATAATATTACACAAGGGTGATGGTGTCATCTACAATGGAAAGGAAAAGAAAATATTTTCCTCATTTAATAGCGCTTGCATAGTCCTCTGCATTATATCTTAAATCTTACTGTAACAATACCAATTTTCCAGCAGGTTGATCGTCTTGTTAACTCTACCAAAAATTATTAAGTTTTGCTTTTTTTTTTTAATTTTTGGGAAAAAAATTAAATTACAGCTTTTTGCCAATTCTTTCTAAATTAAAATTTAATCAGCCCTTAAGCTTAAGTGATGACAATCTAGATCCAGCTCTAGCCAAAAAAAACATGGCTTTCAAAGATCGAACCCCAATGATAGGCACAGCTTTGATTTTCTATCATGCATTTTGCAATAGGTAGGTCAATATCTTCCACAATTTTATAATCTGTGCAACTGATAATTACAGCCCAGTTCAGATAATTTATAACCCCATGAGAATGAGATTGAACTTTAAATTATTAGTGTATTTTACAATACAAAAGAACAATAAAATCATTCATCTGAAAATAGTTTGATTGAAGCAAATATTCAAACAATCTAATTTGACTGTACTCCAAGTAAAATATGCAGAATAGCATTACAGGAGTAATAAGTTATTCAGCTACAACAGTGATGCTAGATAATAGCGCGACAGTAAAACCAAAATCAAAGAATGTGCAGTGTGAACAATTTTATAGCGGAAGATGAATACAAATTACAAAAATCGAGACCACTTTTAAGCAAATTCTGAGTTTATATTCATCTTAATACTCCACCATTTTAACTTTTTTAATAAAAAAAAAACTATTTTAGACATAGTGTTAGAGATGTTCTAAGATATCTTATAATAGATTTTAAAACTTTTATCAAACAAATTTACCCACCTGCACTCGCAGAATTCTCAACTGCATAATTCCTTCATTATCTTCCTCACGGCTCTTCTCGGTAGTCAGCTGTAACCGTCCAATTAGATTTGTTTTACCTCTCTTCTGTACTTTGCCAGATTTCCTGGAAACACATGAGAAATTTGACAGGAGGTCATTCAAAAGGCTAAAATTATACAGTGTTAAGTGTAAAACCTTTGACAAATCTTATCTACATCTTCTACTTTTACAATGTTATATGCAGTTGAATCTAAATATCCATGAGATTTTGAAGGGTTTCAGAGTTTGACAGAAAACAATATGTAAAAATTTTTCATCAAGCTTTACTTCTATGATCTATGGTACATTTCATTTTAGTCAAATGGACCAGAATAGTGGACTCACGTAAAACCAAATTGCTGGTTGATCCAAAATTCTGTGTTGTCCTCAAAGTCTCTTAAAGTTTTGATTTCGTTTGAGCTGAGCAGGATCTTGTTCTTGGATGCCATCAAAGACTATTATGAAAGAAAAAAAAACAGATGCAAAAATTTAGGTTTCTCGTTTAGCCAGATAAAACTTATAGCATTCTGCAAGCTTTTGGTGAAGTAAACGTTTCTTGTGAAAGATGGCAGTTGGTCCAAATATGAGAAGAAAACAAAGTTTCTTTGCTAAACATATTTTACATGTTCTTCAAACGTAAACAAAGTGTTAGACATTGAATAATCCAACATAGGTAGTGGGTTGTTTACACAAGCCCTGGACTGAACACATAAAATGCTTATGTAAAGCTGTCTTTGTTGGGAAGTCACTGGAGACTCTAGTTAAAGGTATATGCAGTAAACACATATAGTGATCAGATACAATACCCTAACACCATAGCACAACTTTTTTTTAAAGATAGTGGCCCTTTTTGCAAAACCATTTTAAGAAAATTTGTAACATAAAAATGATTGCACCTTAAGAAACAATGTTGTCTAAAACAAAGTTCATGCGAAAGAAAGTAAATTTGTGAGGATCAAAAATCACAGATAGCTGAGAAAACTGCTGCTTGCAGATGCTGAACTTAAACTTACAAGATACAGTTGGCTCAAATAATAATTCAAATCAAATGAAGTATGAATTTCCTGATGAAACTTCTTACATTATTCAAGCATCAATGAATGATTAAAACTATTAAATCTAGCATGAGCAGACAAGGGCCTTTGTACTAAGTAATCAACCACTAATAGTCTGCATCACAAATTTTATCTTGAGTTTTAATTTATTCTCTTAGTGTCTCTTTATAACAAGTGGAACTATTAAAAAAAACACACATTTCATCCCCTTAAATATTATTTCAATGATATAAAAGCAAATGCATTGAAATCTGTTTAAGTCAATCTTCATGGGGCATGATGAAAAACATTAGACTTGAGTGAAAAATCTAGATATTTGTAAGTCCCTTTATCTGATTATCCCCATTGGACAGAAATAAAAAAGAATTAAGTTAAGTGAAAATCGACTTATGAGAGTTTGACTTAAGCAGATTTGTCTGCATACAAGATCTAATATCTAAGGGATTCAGATGTCCCTATGGTGTATCATTAAAAATATTTTTGAAATATAAGAACAGCCACCTTATTGGCAATAATGTGCTTACCATCAGTGTTTTTTTCAGTTCATTGTCAGGTAATTCAGTGGCAAGTTTTAGACTCTCATAGGTGAGTTTTTCTCTAGGTCTTTGGTTCCAGGCAAACAAGACGGCCATTTGAAAAGTTGTCACCTCTAGCTCATAACGACCAATGTCGTTGCAAAATGTTATCTGGGAGTGAAGAAAAAACATTAAATTACATTGATGACATTCAAAAAAATGTCTGAATACACATGTACTCTACTAGATAAGATTTCAATTAACATAATATCTTCAAATCAAAATTTGAATTTTTAACCATAGATAAAATAGATTAGTTAAAATATAGGATGGAGTACAGCTAACTTTTAGGGAAAGACAAATGAGTCTCTGCAAACAACCAGCATTCTCTATAAACCACCATAGAAGTTTTGCTTTTTATATCAGCAAAGTTTTTAGGCAAAAACAATTGTTTTTTTTTATTATTTTTTTATTTAAAAATATGGTGAATTTTTAATGTATATGCAGTCGACTACTGATAAATCGATGTCTTAAGAGGATCAAAATCAACATCGAGGGGGGAGGGGGTGGGGGAGAACAAAAGAAGGGGAATAACTGTTGTACAATTATAAATACATTGTTGCTTCCCGTGGCAGCTGAAAATTTTTTAAGGGCGTGTTTGTCTAGTGTGATACATGCAGTTTGTTGTTAATGTTAGTCACCTCTAGAGCCAAACTAGGTTGATCCCCGAGCAGTTCATCTGATATGCCTCTCTGCATGAAATATTGTGACAAGGTTTCCATGGCCAAGGCGACGCTCTCATCACTGACTGGGGGCATCTCTTAAGCCTGGTCATCCTCATCGTCAGCTGCTGGTTCAATCTCACTCTCTCTCTCTGAATCTGTAGTACTGGGATTCATTTCCTCTGATAGGGAAGGGGCAGTTGGCACATCCGTATCCAGATTATCCAAATCATCCAGTGAGTCTGGAATGCCCTATTCCACCAGCAGACAAGACAGGAAAGACACCAGTGTCTTCTGCTTCAATTTCCTTTTCTCTCTCAGTCTCAGAGGCTTTAAAACCTGATGGCGGCAGGCTCTACTTTCTCCCAGGCTTACTTTAAAATGATGAAAGTATCAAGTAGTGTCAGCTTGAAATGATCAAAGCCATTGCCTTCATTGACATGATTTATTATTCTCTTTAGTAGAGTCCCTCTGTAATTGCATTTAAAATTATTGATGATGTCCATGTGGCATGGCTGGGACTTGGATGTAGTGTTAGGAAGCAAAAACAACAGCTCTACTGCTTTCAAGCTGTCAATTTTCGGATGGGCTGTGCAGTTGTCCAGAGTCAACAAAAACTTCCTCTATTGACAGCACATCATCTTGTCGAATTCTTGAAGCCACTCTGTGAATATGCCTGCTGTCATCCATGCCTTGGAATTGGACTGGTACTCAATAGGTAGTTTATTAGCACATGCTAGCACAGTAACCCTGTCCTTCAGGGGTTTTCCTCCATGGCATTCTTGGCCTTAGAAACCCATTGTCTTGTTCAGAAGAAGTCGCCAAAGCAGACCAGTTTCATCCGCGTTGTACATCAAAGGGCTCGTACTGTGATAACGCTTTTTTTTTTATAACGGAATCTTGCCATTGATTCAAACTGGTACCTTTAACCAACGAACTTTTGCCACACTAAGTTTTGAACATGATGTTGTGTCTCCTTTTAATTCTTGCCAACCCTCCTTCATTGCATTCCCAGTTGTTTTTCCCTACCGCCTCTGCAATTGAAGTTGCCTTGATTTTTATCATTGGTCCACTCATAGGAATATTGTTGCCTCTCATTTTGGTAAACCATTTTAAAAGTTCAGTTTCAACGTCATCATGATTTGCCAGTCTCGGACGTTGCTTGTTGACATCAACCTGGCCCGAGGAGAACTGCTGTCTATAATGTTCTTTGCGCTTCATGACTTTTGAGACGCTGTTGGCAGGGATATGAAACTCATCAGCTACAACCTTTTGTTTCATGCTGCTTTCAACAGCCTGGATCAATTCAATTTTCCGTTTCAAAGGCAGAATGGTCAGTTTTCTTCCAGCCATCATTCCAATTAGTAAAGTAATTGTTATCAGAATTTCAAAAACTGTCGAAAGAGACTTGAAATGATTGCAGTGAAATAAAAAAAAATCTCAACTTGAATGCAAAGAATGAAGATAACTGTAGAGTAGACCTATTGCTTGGTGTTGTATTGACCAACAGTAACAATGTGACTGTGAAGTGCAACACTTTGTCACAACTGATAAGTGGTACGGAACTGCAGGTGACCTTGTGTAGGTCTCTCGAGACAAAGAGAGGGGAGAAATCATGATCTAGGCCTAGCGTAACAAAGGCAAGTTTTTGTTATTTAATTTGGTGATGCGCTGATTGGAGATGGACAAAGCCTCGCGCTTATTGCACATGGAGAGGGGGTGGTGGTAATCGATTTTGCACAAACATGCACTCATCCTGTAGTTTGTGGGCAATGTGGCAGCCTGGCATTGGCACTAGCACTGCTTGTGTAGGCTAGGCCCAACCGTCTGCTAGCACATCCCTGACCATGAATTTACCTGGCTGAAGTGGCGAGGCTAGTTTGGATTTGAAATTTGAAAGGCTTTGCTGTGCAGGGAAGGAGTGGTATACACCGTAGTCACTAATTGGTCTTTGTTGTTATGAGAGTGTGTCGACTATACAGGTAGAATCTAGTTGTGTTATGTGATAGGTAGGGGACAAGGAAGCGAGGCAATACAAAATGCTGTAAAGGAAAGTGAAGATAGACTTATCTGGAAAGATCTATTGAATGCAAAGGGAAGTGGGGTTGGAATATGAGGATTAACTTGACCGTCTTGACAGTTGAGCTGGCGTCGATTTATCAGTTACTATTTTGCAGAAACATCATTACAAAAGGGGAATGTTCTCGGAAATTAGGATCTACTCAACCGAAAATCGACTATTGTGAAGTCAACTCTATGTAGAGATTGGCTTTTATGCCTTTGTGTCAGCATGCAGGATTTTTTTTACATGGAATTATGTTCAACCATTGGAAAGGCATTTGAAAGCTTTCTAAGACGGTGAAAAAATCATTGTGATATCTTAATTAAGTCCTGAGTTATTGCACTTAAAAGACAAGGAATCCAAGTGACCCATCATGAACTTTTTCATATGAAAGCAAAAAAAAAAACTTTGAGTAAAAATTTGACCAGGTACTCAATTATGCTTATTTTCTTTAATTGGCCAGCACCGGATGTAGACTCATTTTATCGGAGCATCTGACACTCCCTAGAAAACCCCTGATATCTTCCACCTTGAAATAAATAAATTTTTTTTTTAATTTAAGCTTATGGCAATGACTTAAAAAAAAATAAAAGGCATTTAGGAACAAAGAGAAATACTTTGTATATCAGTAAAAAGCAACACTAAAAAGATACTCACCACACCATTAGACATGGCATGATGCCACTGAAGTTTTCTACCACTGTGCTTAAGTTTGTAGAACTCTTCCACCTGTAACCAAAGGGAAAGAGTTATTTTAACTTTATCAAAATACTTAAATGAAAGAGAGAGTAAAGAGTTAGAAAAATGGGACCACAAGAGTTCACATATAATTTGAAAAGAAATTTTAATAGACTTTTAAAAGTCCACAACTTGGGTCCAATCTTTGTCAATGTTCGTTTTAACTGAATTGAGGTATCCGACAGAGTTTATCAAAAACTTACCTGAGGGATATAGTCCTCAAGTTCAAGAGGTAGAGACACAGGCATCCTCTCACTAGATCTCGCCCAGGCACCAGCATTCAATATCTTGATGTTCACAGCATCTGCAGGATAAATGAGACAGACAGTTTAGTCATTAACAAAGACCAAAACTAATTATAACCTCTCAGCATGGACTGAACCCATGAAACTAGATGTTTATATCTTTGTATGGGCCTACTGCAAAGGTTCATGAATCTTCATTTGTGAGGAAAGGACAGTAAAGTACTTTCAGTTACAGCAAAGAAAATTTATACCAATGCTGTGACAAACTGTACTCTTGACTTTTATAAAACTGAAACATGACTTTTATATCAATAATTCAGCAATAAAAAAGCAGTCAGTTGTGAAGGCTACACAAAGTTTCTAGACGCTGGAAAAATTGGTACTGAGGAAAACCGTTTGAGTATAAAACATTAAAATAAAAAAGATAGGGCAGATCTAGTTCAGAAAGGTAATAAATTTCAAACATTGTTTTTAAAATATTCTCTTTTTTTTTTGTAATCGAATGGTAGTATATCTTGAGGCAACATCGCAAATAACATTTTTGTCACAGCCTCATATTAAGGCGTGGTATAACCAAGCAGAAACGCTGATTTAGCTTGTACAGCAAAAGGTATTGTCAGCTTGGATAGGGAGAGAACATAGTCAGCTCAAGTTCAATTAGCACAGAGCTACTTTTATTCCACAAAGCACTATTGCTATGGCTAGACCCTCAGTATCTGGACTAAGACATCAGTTTTGTAATTAGATCAACAGTAACTAGAATAAGGCATCGGTTCTATGATTTCCATGTTATAGGAAAGACTAAGGGATTCGGCATTGGAAGACCTTCTAATTAGTCAAATAATAGCAGTTTAGACTGAGGCACAAGGCAGAGTCAGTCTATAGCCAATATGCAACAAACTCTGTGTGACTGAACTTTTGGTCTCTATTTGGCTTAAATAACAGCTTATGCAACTTTAAAAAATAAAACGGTTGACTCTTTTTGGCTCAATTTTTGGCTTCCCTTTAACTTCATGGATGGCCCATGCGATGCTATAAAATAAAGCTGTGAAGATGCCTCGGTGCAGCTTCACTGTCGGTTTCTCTTTAGCTATAGTAAATGGCTTTATGAGACGTTAACTGTCAAGGCTGATCAGCCAAGATACCTCATTGCAGTTCCACTATCAGTTTCTCTTTCCATGTGGTAAATAGCTGATAGAACCAACAATCGGTTCAGATCAGTTTTGACATATATGACTCATTATATTGTTACTTTTGGAACAGCAAATAAGCAGTCAGACATCTCTAGATAAAGCAACCTAACAAAGCTTCAAAGCCTTTTGCGCAAAAAATAGCCATATTCATAACATGTACCTGCGATTCCCTCATTGTTATTTCGATGAGCTTCTTTAAACTCATGGTTGAGATCATCTGAAACTTTAATATCCTGAAACATTCTTTGCAGTTTGTTCACAAAGTCAGCAGGCATTCCCACATCCTGAAAAGACAAAAATAAAAAGAAATTTATCTCAGGTTCAACTATAGTATTAATACAAAACTCAGAAGAAACTTAAATGTTAATGATACCATAGAATCTCTTTAACCAGAAAATGGTCAAACCAAAAAATTCGTTTAACCAAAAGGAAATAGCTCAGTAGTGGAGCCCTTTAACTTGGAGTATTTCTTGCACTTAACTGAAATAATTTTGGAAGCCACTGCCTATAAACCTGAACATTTTCTCCTAACTTTTCTTTGATTTTGATGGAAGTTAAAGATTGAAAGCAGGTTTTGTAGATATCTATAAGTACAGCCAAATCATGACCTTGTGATCAAGTGACTAAGCTTAGTTTAGGTCTAGACAAAAAGTTGAGAATGTTTACTCAGTGGGCAATTTCTCATTTGTGCAAAGCCATACGTAAAGCTTTTTGAAACAAAATCAACAATACCGACCAAGGTGTATTGGAATTCTGATGGGGTGGGCCTACAAGCAAAGAGAAAGAGAGAGAGAGACAGAGACAGAGAGAGAGAGAGAGAGAGAGGGGGGGAGGGAAAAGGTCACCACAGTAATCTGCTGAAGACTCATCAATAAAGTTTTGAGTGGCCAGTTTCCTTTAGTTTTGCCATTTGCAGTTTCACACTGACAGTGAATTATGCCTTACTTCATGGCCTGAAATCAAATCTACAAACTATTCAAAATCCAACTTTTTCTCTAAACTTCCCACGCCTGCTGCTTTTGTTCATACACATAAATGTGCTGAAATGTTTATCCTCTTGACCAAAAGTAGTAAAATAACAAACATCCTTTAAACTAAAATGCATTTAAACGAAAATGGATTTTACAAGACCCAAAATTTTGCTATAAGTGTTTCTACTGTACTTATTTCTTGTTTTGTGTTGTCTAAAAACAAACATTTTGACAAAGTTAAGCCTGGGTTTCTTACTGTAAGATTTAATATTAAGCAATTGTTATTGACTCACAAAAATTTTTTTAAGGCAGGAGTTTTTCTTTTCACACTAAGCCTATCAAAAATTTTTTAATGCAGGGGTTTTTCTTGATCGATTTGTTTTTAGGCAAAGCTCATACAGATGTCAAACTTTTTTCTACATCTATACATATTATTTTTGCATTTTGACTCTCAGACTTCAAATTTTTCATAAGGAATTAGGTAGGTGTTAAAATCACAAACCATTAACTAGGAATCCAGACTGGTTTTTTTTTGTTTGAAATTGTATCATTTTCTTTTTTACATACACTTCATCAGCCTACAAATGCCATAGTCAAACTTTTTAAAGCCATTAATGCAGTTTTACTTCAACTTCAAAATGAGTTCATAAAATGACATGTTGCGCTGGTGCTAATGAAAACAAAATTTATGCGATGAAAGAATATAGTGTGAAACACAAATTTGAACGATGGTAGATTTTATGAATGATTTCATGTCAAGCTAATGTAAAATTGTAAGCTAATGCAGTTAGTAACACAACAGACTTTATAAATAAAAATGTTCACCAATGTTTTTGTTCTATGTTTCGAATAAGGCTATAGGCTTGCTGACAATAATAAACTGAAATCTAGATCTAGATTAAGTTTTTTGGGTTTTTTAAATGGGTGTGCCTGAAATCTTGTCAAGCTTCCAGCCCTGATTCTTCTTTTCTATTTGTAAGGCAAATAAGTCGAAAAGCTAAATGAACAAAATTAATAGAATTGTTTTTCTACTAATGCATTGTTTTGTTTGCTCGCCTATTGGCTTATATCATTCATGTAATGGCAATTAAAAGCTTTAGGCTATCTAAAGGCCAGCATCTAGCTAGATCAAGGTGAAGGGATTGAGAGACAAGAGAGAGAGAGAGCTAAACCCATCATGTGTGCATTAATACAGAGAAATACTGATTAAAACGGGGAGAAATTATAATGAAAAGCGCAAGGAAGAGATAGCAGTATGCAATTTTTATTGATAATTTCCAGACTAGATTTGGAGGACTAGGGTGGAAAACAGATTTCGAGGGGGGTGGGGAGGCGGTCATTAAAATGAGAAAAAATATAGTGGGGATAAGAAAGAAAGACATATACAAAGATTTTAGGAAGTGGCAGAAAGGGGTCACAGAAGGTAGAAATAAAGTTGGTGGTATTAAGTTTGATAAAGTCTGTGGTGTCTATTACATGTACCCAGTCCATTACCAATGCAAAGCACGGGCTACCATAACTAGTTTGAAATAATCCTCTGTTCTACAAGTACACACTTAACAGAGGTGGTCCAAATTCATGATCAGCATCAAGCTTAAACACTCAATGAGCTATCTCTGTCAGCTGTGGGACATGCTTTTATCACTTATTGCCGTGACAATTCTACTGAATAAGATCAAACAGCATCTAATAGTAAAAGATGCTATCTAGCAAAATGTCTTTGTTTGGTGCTATTTTTTAATCTGGATTTAACTTTTTTAACCCTGGAGCTCTCAACAATACTCAGCCTCTTAATTCATTTTAAAAAGGCACACGCAAACATCTGTAAAACAGAAGACAAGTATTTACCCTGAGCCATTCCACCATGTTCTCTTCTTTCTCATTATCTGCCGAGGATTCTAAGATTAACCTCCTGGTTAAATGGGCTTTGTGGTACCTCATAAATACATCTTTGCTCTGAACATACTTCAACACCAGTAGCTGTAATTTGTAATGGATTGGTTAATTGAAAGAATTGTGGACCAAAAAGAAACACAAAATAATTTCTCCATAAAAAAAAACAAACAAGAAAGCATTATATATGTATGAAGTTTCTACTTTTCAAACAAAAGATTGACTTATTTATTATTTTTTTAATCAGTTTTGGACATGGTTATCAAGATATAATTCTATCATTAAAAGCTTCCCATTTTTTATTATTTAAATTAATTTGATAATAAGTCTTATTTTGCTAAATTATAAATAACTTAGTTTATTCTTTAGAACATTCTGGAAATTTGGTAAATCTTAAATTGAAGACTTTGACTAATCATCTGAGTCTTTGAAATGATCTCTACAAATAATGATTCCAGTGCTGTTTCTGATGGAGCAGTTGTAATCAACATCAATTTCAAAATTTTTTAAAAACTGCAATGTATTAATTTATTTCAGGTTCCTGTGCAAAGAAATAATTGAAAAAAAAAGTGTATAATAACTATGTTCTATTACTTTAAAGTTTTAGAAAAATACAATCTGCCAGTGAACGTTGACAAGACAGA
>BMAT01002775.1:38559-52647 GCA_019649035.1 Elysia marginata | reverse complement strand
ACTTAACGCGTTCCATAGAAAACAACTAAAGAAAGTACTCAACATCACGTACCCCGTGAAAATAACAAATTCATTTCTGTACAATAAGTGCAATGAACGCCCTCTCTCAATATTTATTCTTGAAAGTCGTTGGCGCCTTTTCGGTCATATATTGAGACGAGACAGCCAAATTCCCGCTAATCAAACCAAGACCTTTCCCGAATCATAAACAGCAACTTGCAACTGAAAAGCAGCCACGATCTAGAGCACCTGAGATCTATAGCACAGCAGAGAGACGAGTGAACCAAGCTTACAGTGAGGATTTGAGAAGCAGCCGAGGCGTCCCAGTCGGAGCACTGAGATGCGAAAGGCCCTAAGTCAAGTAAGTCATTACTTTAAACAAAGAACTTCAAGAATGTTCTTGTTTACCCTCTAATTGTTAAGTACAACTGCAATAAGAGATGACTATAATCTCTTTAAAAGACAAAAACGTTAATCTTGGTTAATGGGAGAAAACAAGGCTTTCCTGTAGTTTTTAGAGGTCTATTGTACCTGTAGAACGGATAATAAAGGCTTATTTTTATGGTCTTTAAAAAACTCACAACATTCTTCAACTTTTTGTCCACCTCCTCTGGCATGAGTCTTTTGCTGATGGTTGTTTTACGCAGCAGCATATCACAGAAGTTAGCAAGCAGCTCTGGGCACTTGGACTCTCGCTGGCTTTTGGCCCCAGGCCTAATAAAATATAGTGTTCAAAGACATCTGGATTAATGGAAGCTTATAATACTGAAAAGCGGCATGCAAAGTTTTTGCAAGGAAAAGTTAGATGTCCCCCAAATTTAATTTGGTTACTCAGTATTGCCTGGCTTCATCAATGAATTCATTTACAAAATAATATAGACCCACATCTGTACAAAAATCACAGATGAAAGCCTAAGGTAGTTAACAGTTCACCTGGAAATGCTAGAAACCTTTCAACCTTTGTTTAAAGAAGCTGTTAAAGACATTTTCATATAAATTTCTACCTACACCAAGAATGCAAGATTAAAAGGAGGAACATTCAATCCACAAAGAGATAGTGGATAAATAAAAAAAAAAGTTGTTTTGTAACAAAGTGTCACAGACGTTTTGACTATGATACATCTTTTATATACTCAGACTCCCATTAAAGAGCAGCTGTCAGCTTTTGTTTGGTTTTTTTTTTGGAATCTATGATCTTGCAATACCTAATGTTCATTTAATTTAATGACCCAAAATTAGAAACATAAACTAGGACAGATATTTGTTTGTTTTTTTTTTCACTATATATAATGATTACAACGCAGTTGGGGTATGAAAGACTTCTCACTTGTAATAAAAGTTATACTCACCCTTTGTTTTTGACTGGAATATCAAGTTTAAAAACTGAGGTATCATTTACTACGTTTTTGTATGCCTGGAAATGAAAAAAATTGTATGCATAAATTATAATACATAGGTAAGTCTTGGCAATCCTGTCCTTAAAAAAAAAAACTTTTTTTCCACACTTAAAACCACAATCCTTTTCTTTTCTGAAGCATTTCTTGATACTTAATGTCTAATCATCAACAGTTCTTATACTGAACAAACAAGCTCAAGCCAAGCCCATTGAGTTACATGAGTGAGCCAAACTTGCTTTATGGGTAACTGTAAGTCCCACACATTTTAGTATGAATGGCCGCTCTGTGCTTTAGCCTAATGGTGACAACATGAAATGTCATGGAATCTAGCAAGCTTTGACACAGAAATACACCTAAATTTAGACTCTATATGTTTTTAAATGGTGTTGGTTGTATGTTTTCGAGTGTGATGAATTTGAACTCAAAGGTTTTGCCAAAGCTATGCATGACTCTTTAAAACTTCACCTTCATTTTGTCGAGAAAACTGTACAAAAGAAAAAAAAAAAAAAAACTCTTGAATTATGGCCTGGATAACAATTCTGTTAAAAAATTGAAAGCATTACCAGCTGATATGTTGCCTTGGAAATTCCTCTCTCATGAACATCCTACCTAGACCTTGGAAGATTGAAACATTGGACTGTTCAAAAGCTTTTGAACCAAGGCCTACAGATATCTCGTTGCAAAGCTAAACTGGACACAGGTTCTGCAATCACATATAGATAAGCAACCAGCCACAGATCAGAGTCCTACAAAGTTGTATTTTAAGGAATACATGAATAAAACTTACCTTGTCTCGAGATGTAAGAAAGCGAGGGTCATCGTTGAAAGCTTCAGACACTAAAAGACTAAATCTGTTGAAAAGCTCTAACAATTGCTCTACATACTTCTCAGAATCCTGGGAGGAGAAACAAAAAAGTGATTTTACTTAAGCTCTTTTACAGATGTAAGTTAAAAGAAACCTAATGAAATTCAGATATCTCAATGAATGATTTTTTTAATGCGAGGGTAATGGTGACACTACTGTTAAAAAAAACCCTTGTCAAGTTTTGCTATTTTTGTTTTGTTCTTCTTTTAACTTTTATTTCAAGCCAGTTTTTTAAAAATGCATAACATAATACAGGATGCAAGTGGCTTATGCTCAAAAAGCAGGAAAATTTTAATTTCCCTAGAATGCTGGGTCTGGCACTGATAACCAATAGCTGCCCCTATAAAATTTTTGATGGACCCACTAAAAAGATAGATACAATTCTGTACTGTTGGGACCTAGACAGCTAAACAACTAAAAAAGAAATCTTTGATTTTTAACGAATCTTAAGTTTGGAGGATTTTTTTTAAATTCAAGTCATAATTTTTTTAAATCTTCCCGCCTCATTAGATAAAGAAACCTACTACAAAATCAGAATTCCAGCAAAAATCAGGAAATTTGCATCCATGATCACATCCACCAGTGATATGGAAAAATGGAAAAAAAAAATGGATATTATTTTGATAAAATGTTTATCCTAAAAGTTTTACACTTAAGTTTTGTCACTACCTGGAATTCCATTTTTTTTCTTTTAATCGTCCAATAAATTTCAAAATGTTAAGCTTGCTTGCTAAAATCCATACTAGAGATAAAAAATATGCAAGTAATCTAAAAATCTTGCTGAATTATCAAGTAAGACAAAAATGATAATGGTCAAGATTTCATAAGCTTACTGTGGTTATGGTTTCTGCTGCTGACATCATGTCTGCAAGTCCTTGGTCAACTATATGCCTTTCCAAATCTTGTAACATGGGCTGAATCCCATCAGGCACTCGATCCATCAAACTAAACATCAACCGCAGCTCTGGCATGGAAGTCACCGAAGGGTTAAAAAGAGCAAAGACGAATCAAATCCTTTGTGACCTATACCATGAGTAGCTATCATCACATTTATAATCATTTTTTGTCCACAATGTGCCTTGGAGCAGTTTCTGCAAAATAGTCTTAAAAGGCAACTTTGAAAGACAGTTTACATCTTTGAAAAGGCACTTTATTTTCTTCAAAAAAGGTTTTCAATACAAGTTTCAACACTGCAATGATTTTATAAAATTATAATTGTATCAAAATCTACTACAATTGAGTCAAGATAACTCACAACTACATAATTTGAAACCTTGTTCAATTAGTACAACACTTATATTACCAATCTTATTTTTCTTTCATAAAATGTACAGATTAGTCAAGATATGTATCAGTCAAAGTAAAAATTTGTTCCAAAGGCGTTTTAATTATTCGGGCTGGGCTGTATATTATTTGACAGTGCTCAAAGCTTCCTTTACTCACTTTCAGTCTCATTGTTTTTTATCATGCTGGCACACTCAGCAAGAATGGTGTCTTTGAAGCTTGTTACAAGGGCTTTCACACAGCATTCTACCAACTGTAAACAAAGGAGACTGAGGTTAAAAGAATGTTAATTGTGAATACATAGTGCATTTTTCTTTTGACAAATACATGCACTAACATTCAAGCATTGTTGGATTAACTTCAGAATAAAAAAAAGCATTTAGTCTTCATAATTCAATATTCAATGGTACACCTTTTTCCTAAACAAAAAGTTATGGAACACAATAATACAAGGTTTTGAAAAATGTAACAATTTTTACAGTCTGGTAAAAAGGAACTTACAGAATTTACAGAATTGCATCCATAACTTGTTTCTAAATAACGTTTTGCCCTGGCCTCTTCTTCTTTTAGTTTGGTGTCAGCATAGCGCATATAATTTTGTACACCATTTTGCTGTAAATATGTAGGGCCGTTTTGCTTGTAAAAGTTTTCTGCAGCTTCCAGGTAGGCTTTCTCAAAATTTTCACAATATATCTTGAGCTTGTCTTCAGCATCTGAACTGAGATTTACTGTAAAAAAAAAAAAAAAGGGAGAATGAAATACAAGCTAAAAGAATGACATAAACTTTTGATTTAAAAAAATGGTTCCAATTTATATTTTTTAAACACATATTATGCATTTAAATACATATTAAAATTAAAGAAAAACAAGGGGCTTGCTTTAACTCACTTACACATGGGCTATCTTTAGACCAACAATGGTTGATGCCTGGGTATTTTTACTCACTTTCAAAAAATTCTTAACAAAAAACTGTTCACCCAATTCATACAATTTAATCATCACAAGTAAATCAACATGTGAATTGATAACAAAACCAACAACAGACTGTATGCCTATTCTTAATACTTTTTTGCTCCACACTGAAATTGCAACCCAGAAAAAATTTGAAAATTTAATTACTGTGGTTTTTGCTCGTGTTGACCTAGCCATACCTAAACTCTTCCTAGACCTTTTTTTCACCTAATATTTTTTTATTAGTGGTCTAGATCTAGAACAGAGCCTCCCTTTTTGGAATCAAAAGTATATCTAGATCTAGATCTGGAACTGTCACTTCATAAGCAATATGAAAACTTTATATCCCATTACACTGAAACTCAATATGAAAGCAAACAAAACCCTTTGCAAGCATTTGCTACAGTTTCCATAAATGTACGAGAAGTAGTTTGAGAGAGAAAAAAGTTTATAATTTACATTTACAGACTGCGTCCACTGCAAATGTAAAATCTGCCTTGAGCTTATCTAGACTTAGATCAAGTAGCCCAAATTTCATCCCTGTAAGCACTGGGGTTTTTTTTATATTAATTAAATAATATGGGTTCCAGTCATCTTGTGGATTCAGATTCATAATAATTTTCCGAAAGTTCAAAAACATCTTTTGGCACTGCATTGAGGCCTCAAAGCCATGTTTACAAGCTGCAAAATAAGATTTGCCAAGTTTCAGCTATCAGGTTTCAGTGCTAGTTATTTTCCTTTCTTCAGTAACTAAAAATTTTTAAATGTTAAGTCAGTATCAGACAAAACTTTGAGTGAGGTATAAAAAGATTTATTTCCCTGGGTTTACATGGAGCCATAGCTAGGCCTGTAGTTGTCAAGGGAAATGTCTTGATTAACAAGTCCCTGTTTCCATATAACTTACAAGAAATGTAGTTAGTTTATTGAGACACTGCAATGCACCTGAACTGAATGATTTTACGTTTTATACCGCCCAAGATGTAGTATAAATAACTTATATTGAAAATTCTCAGAAATTCTGTAAAAATTTTGGCACAGCCATTGCCTAAAGGCAATAAATCTACCTACATATAAAACCAGTCTTAAATCAGATGTTTAGATCATCATAGCATACTCATGTAAAATAGCAAAATGCAACACTAACCATAAGACTCTCTGACGCCAATGACTAGCTGTGTGTCAAACGCCTCACCATGCCTTTCAGCATGCACAAGTTTCATGGCACTGTATTGAAGTTTGTCCTTGATATTTGAGAAGATGCTTGAATTCCACTTATCAAGCATCAACTGCAAAGAAAATTTTGATTAACATTTTAAAAAACATTCAGGCAAAAAATACAACGCTAAGTGAAAAAAAATTTATTTGGCATCTTTGAAATACCTGTAACTTACATTGTATAAAATAAAGAAACGCTATAATATCTTCCAAACCAAAAAAAATAAGGATAATAATCATTACAAAAATACAATTTTAACTAATACTACTAATATTATTATTATTATAACTATAAATGATACCTAAATTATCTTTATCATCCTGATCATCATTATCTTTTGAATCTAAAAAAGCAAAAAATAAAATACTTGCACATTATGAACGCGATGATGCACATGTGCCTACATATATATCTATACCTTTCTGACTAAACTTTCATCTGGTGACTGTGTCTTTTTTGGCATACTACTGTGCAATTTCCCCATGAGGTTTGCTTCCAGTTGTGAAAAAGGTTTGGGCAAATAGCTGCACTGCGTAAAAAATTTGCCCCATTCAGCTATGTATGCTCGAAGTAAGGCTGATTCTTCTTTGTGTTGAAGGACTCTCTGTAAAGAAAAAGTTTTTTATCTGAATTGAATGCAATAATCACACTTGAAAATTATGCATAGATTTGTCTTGAAACATAGCTACACAGAAACTGCTCTGAATAGAAAAATATAAGATAGTTTGTAGAAACAAAGTTTTTATTGATAAAATTAAATAGGACAAATTATGAAACTACAGCCTTCAGAATATCTTTATTGAAGCAGCACAATGCTAAGTTGTCATTATCTAAAGTCAGACTTTTTTCCCTTGATAAAGGTAATTCATAAAAAAAAGTTAGGATTTCAAGGAAAAGACAGTATCACTTTTGGAGCTGATTGAAGTGATAGGAACAGGTATGTATCAAAGGCAGGAAGCATTTGTGCTAATTTATAAATACAAATGTTCATCGCGCTAATAAACACAATTGTTGTTTCTTTCACAGAACTATTGAATGTGAGTGGCATGACTATAAGACCTTATTTATTCTGAATTTAAGGTTTGTCAAATTATCTGTAGAGTTACATAACAGTTTTATTTTAATAATATTTTATTCATAGGATGAAAAAACAGCCTTCTAAATGAAGAGATATGTGAACAAAATTAAATGAAAATACTTTTAAACACAAAAAAAACTACTACAAGCAGCAACCATAGATATTTTATAACACCTGTAGGAAACATCTTTATTTTTCATTATTGACAGCAAATTTTCAGACTGAGAACTTTTCATGTTTTATTACTTACACTCTGGGCCTGTTTGATGAAGTCAAGTATGTCTTTGCCAAGAGCATCATATATAAGGTTAGGCCCTTCTTTTTCATCCCACATGCACACAGAATGTACATCACTGGGAATGAAAGGCAAAAAAGAATTTCTCTGAATTTCATAATTTACACTTCAAGCTTGCAAGCTTTTTCATAGAACATATATCACATTGTTCAAAAACATTTACATAAATTTTAACACAGCATGTGGTATGATAGACTTTAAATGACTCTTTAATACCACCTATTGTACGTATTTATTTTTTAGCTTAAAAGAGACATGAAAACATTTAGAGAAAATAATAAATTTGAGATTTTAAAATCAAATTTATCTTAAACAATTTAAGACAGATCTTATATTTAGGTTTCACATAAGGTTGCAGTGAACAGCAGATACATCCACTGGACTGCCTTCCCAGAGGCCATTTTTGCCAGTCCTTGTTGCATCACCTCCAGCAGCCAGATCAACTATCACCTTTCTATATTTTATAATTATTACACCCATTGTAACTAACAGAATTACAGGATAAAGGTGCTGAAATGAGAAGGGCTATAAAATTAAGTGTATTTCCGACTTTCATCTATAGCATTATAAAGACTTCCTAAAACTGTTGGGCAACATTTCTGTTCAAAGCCAATTTTCTTTTTCTTTATATCTAGATATGAAAAATGAAGTGCTGCCCTAATGCTGACCATGATAAGGCAGCAAGGAACAGGCCAAAGTTAGAAATCTCTTTGACATGTGCAATACTACTTTCAGTACTAAAAAAGAGTCACAAAATATAAAGCCATATTAAAATTTGTGTTTTGACATTTCATAGGTGAATCAGAAAGGTTCTTAAAAGTCATGATACATAATTTATGATTATATTATTAAAGTATGTTAAAAATGGTTATCTGATCAACAGAAATTATACTTTATTTAAAAATTTAAATATATGGATTTTTTTTGTATTAAAGTTTCAACTAACATTTTCATGAAATTGCATATGAAATCTTAGTCTGAATTTGGCTAAAACATAGAGTGAATAAAAATGGAACCTGATTTAAAAAAGAGACAATAGTACCTAAACAGATCGTGCCACTCCTGCTTTGGGACAGACTCTTGTCGTAATAATTTTAAGACTGTTGGTTCCATAGAAGGCCATTTGTCTACAAAGTTGCATTGTCCCTGTTGCTGAAAGAGGTGAAAAAAGCACACACACAAAATTACCAAAAAAATTTTAATTCAATCCAAAAAAAATTACCATTTAATCTTCAAAGTATTTTCTCTCTCAAGAGTAAGTACCATGACAAATCTTATAAAGGGAACCCAATTTTGGTGACTTTTTCAGCTGGGACAGGGGTACAAAAAGTTATACTGATAAGTGATATAAATAGTTTAAACTATTTAGGTCCCATCACCATTTTTACTCTGGTTCGACAACGGCTGCTGAGTGGAAACATCTACAGCTGTAGAAAGAAAGCTGATCATCTACATCCAAGCCTATATCATGGTTTTTCTTGTAAGATATACTTCAGCCTATAAAATCTCAGTGCTCTCTTAATATGTTGTGTTAAAAAAGCAATTGCAGATTGAAAAAAGTTCTCCTAACAGTACACACTCAGGCGCACCTGTGAATTTAGCCTTGAAGAGAGGAAGGTAAAGATCCATGGATCTGCAATTAATTCATAGATCTATAGGCTTAGTTTGACAGGCCTCAAATAACATTAGAGCTGGCTAGTGGCTTTAACTGTGCCAATTCTCTTCAAAGCCAAATGGAAGGACCTCTGAAACTAAACAAATGCTCGTACTGGCCAGGTCAGGAGGCAGGCCTTGCCAAGTACTCTGCTTTGTCTGTAGTTTACAAACTGAACTTATTTATCTGTTAGATTCAGCGTTTGGCCTGCTACAGTTCTCATATAATCTGATTCTCTACACCACACTTTTCCTACAAAAATACCTCTAGAGCCCCATTTTAACAGGTAGAAATCCCCAAAAGAAGGACCTTTTTCTTATCAAAATCTTAGCTGCAGCATGTAGGCTTAGATCTCTAATGTGCTCCAGCATTTGGCCCGCTACAGTTCTCACACTTTCCACCAAACTCAGGCCTCATTGGAACCAGCGGTCTAATAGATTAAAGAGAGACACTTTGAGTGACCAGGTTAGACTAGGCACTAGGAAGCTGCGGCCAGTAGGCTTGTAAGATCTCTCTACCTGCTACAGTTCTCATGCACTCGCCACTCGCTACAGTTCTCACACACTTTCCATCAAACTTAGGGACAGCGGGCCAATCACTGGAACAGATTATAGAGAGAAACCAGAGTGACAGATGGCATACTGTCCACAAGCAACATCGTGCTATTACTGCTAGGCTAAGCTGAGTGAGAGCGAGCCATGAGCCATTGCACAGGTGATGTATGAAACCCATGAGGCACTACGCTGTGTTAAAAGTAAATGAAGTTTACTCGATAGTAAGCGGTGGCTGTGAAAAGTAATCGAAAAAGCACTTTTCACTGTGGCAAGCCAATACCAGGATTATGCCATCTAATCTAAATCTACACACAAATTGATAGTGATGCCGAATGGAATTTTATTGGAATTCAACTTAAGTAAAATTGTGTTCAGCCTAGATTACATCTAGATATTATGATTACAAGGATCAGTCAAGTCACCCTTTAGTTCGTTTACAAATCTTAATTGATGGGCTCAAGGCTATCGACATAGAGTCTAGATCTAAAATTACGCGAATGGAAAATGTAACTTTGTGCTCAGCCTACAAATACAACAGTAACATACAGTTATCTACATCACTCTTCAGTCAAGTCACAATAATCTAGAATCCATTTTTATCTTAAAATGGAACACGATGTAAGCTATAATAGCCTAAACTCTGGTGATTCAGGTTTACAATTAAGAGTTACAGTGCAACAAAGTTATCAATTACCCCAAGCATAGTCATTGTGTGATGAGTATCCTGATCTTTCTAAAATCTAAATAGGCTTCTAGGATCTAGGCCTATGTTTGTCTAAGGTGTCTACCTCTTCAACCCATGAAAAAATCTTTCTTGGCTTACTTTAGGAGGTAATGATACTCACGGCCAGTCGTGAATCAGAGATTCTAAAAATAAACATGAAGAGATTCTAAAAATAAACACGAAGAGATTCTAAAAACAAACCTGTACTAATCTTTGTCAGTTTTTTCCTGCCGTTTGTGAAAATAGACGACAATATTAACCACAAGTGTATCGACAACAACGTCAGTGATTTATACATGTAATAAAAAATAAGAAGAGAAATAACAAGAGTCTCCGTTGCCCTCCTATCCCAGTGTTTCTCAGTTTATCACAAACCCAGTTTGTCACAGTTTGTTATGTCAAAAGCCCAGTTTGCCACAGTTTGCCTTGTCAATAGTCAGTTTTTTTTATTGTGTGACATTTCAAAGGCCCAAATTGCATCGGGCCATCATTGGCGTCCACCAGTCTGTGGCCTGCACCAAGAGGATAGGATTTTGTCCTAAGGCCGGACTTGTGGGGTGAGGGTAAGGAATTACAGGGACTGCGCAGCCCTCTGTCTGTCTGTCTGTCTGTCTCTGTCTCTCTCTCTCTCTCTCTGTCTCTCTCTCTCTCTCTCTCTCTCCCTCCCTCTCTCTTTCTTTCTCTCTCCCCCTCTCTCTTCCTCTCTCTCTCACACACACACACGCACACCCTCTCTCTCTCCCCCCTCATGGTTTAAACATGTACCTCCCAAACGCATTCTTATTTATGTTCATTTTATAGGCAGATTTAGCCTTTTCGTTAAAGGAGACGCTTTCTTTTTCCGGCCCTGTGTCCGTTTGTTCTTTAATTCTCGAACCACCTTTTTTTTCTTTTTTTGTCGTTCTCAGCTTTTTTTGGCACTCCAAACAAATCACACTGTAATCAACAATGGTTGTTCATGTTTATGTTGGATATAACGGTGGACTCTAAGGTAAATTAGCAAGCGCAAGTTGTTGTATCATAAATAAACAAAAGACTCTTCTTTTTTTTGCCGATGGCACAATTTTCATGTCGACAAAAGTCTCATTACCGGGTATTATGTTCTCTAAGGCCACGATTGTCAGTGTATTACTTCCTGCCTAGCAGGTTATGGAGGCAATTCAGACTTATTCTTACAAAAAGCATCTAAAATGACCGCACAGCTTTCAGACATTTTCTGGTTGCCTTTTCTTCGACCAATGCTGGAAGAAACTAAAACATAGTCTGCAGCATCAATCGCCTCTACCAAACGTGCTAATACAGTTTTACAAAGAAGCGGCCGCGTTTTCTTCATATTGACGAGAAGAGAATGCAACAGAAATTCATTTATGCAAACAGCAGCTAGTGAATTGGAGTAATAATTTTAACTTAACATCTTCATCGCTTGAACAGCACACAACAATGATCTTATTGGAAAGTCTCCATATAAACTTCCTTATATCTATATTTATAGCAAAGTATGGATTGTCTCTATCGGTTAGGTCCTTCGTTATTTGTCTATAGCAAAATAGACGTTGTTAAGGTTACTTACATCTTTAAAAAAATTATTTATGATACTTTGAATTTACACTTTTTGTTTACTAATTATTTTTACCCTCTTATATTTATTTCGCATTTATTACTTTCTCTTTTTTTTATAAACAGAATAATCTATTTTATTGTATATTTTAATACTCTCTCCATTCAACTATCGAATAACTTGTATAATGAGCCAAAGTTATAAGAAATGTTTTCTATGATGCATTACTAGTAAAAAGTCCTGCCTCTTCAACCACTGCTCCCAAAAAGAAATCATTTCATAGATAAAATTTATATGTGACATGAAAGCTTAAGATGTCTTCTTTATGAAGAAACATGTACTATTACTTTTCCCATTATTCACCGTCTCTGTGAACACAGGTGCGCCAATGATGACCAAATGATTGAAAGATTAATACGTATACAATTGACAGTGGAGAGAAGTAGGCCTTAAGTGGAAATGATAACATTTTAAGGTACCAGTGTGCCTGATCTAAATTATTGTCTTGAGATCAGAATAAATAGTGGAGGCAGTCACTACGGGGTCAATTGATTGAAAGATTTAAAAGATGTGAAATTAACAGTGGAGAGAAGTAGGCTTTAAAAGGAAATGCACAAACTGTCTGCCCTTAATATGATTCGAACCTTCGACTTATACTTTAGTAGCTTCGGCACTTACCGCCTTACCATGTCGCCACTGTGCTCCTTCTAAAAACAAATTTAATTAATGGCGAATGTTCTTTCTTAGCCTCTCTAAGCGACTTGCTTACAACGGGAAAATCCAAACCGCACCAAAGGCAACCATAGATACCAGAAGCGCATCAACACTTAGCCATAAAATGACAAACAACAAACACAGAGAACAAACGATGCCTAATATAAAAATTTAATTCTTGTTTAGAGATCAGAATAAATAGTGGAGGCAGCCACTGGGGGTTAAATGTTTGAAACATTTCAAAGGTGTGAAATTAGCAGTGAAGAGAAGTTGTTCAAAGATGTCAAAGGAAAATTTAGCTTGTTTTTCCCTGCACCATCTGCGCGCATCAGCCTCAACTTCACTGTCATCGGTGTAAAGATTTCCTTTTAAGTGCTCAGTGAGAGTGAGGGAAAAAAAGTATGACCAAGGCAGGTCTGGACTGTAATGGCAATAAGGCAGGGTCTCGTGGAATCTCAGTCGTACCGAGCATCTTGAGTTTATTGACTCTTGTTTGGACGAGTGTCCTCATGAGAAATATTGAGATTACTGCCATATTCATGATGAATGAACATACCCAACTCAAGAAATCATTTGATTTTAGTAACATCATGCTGTTTATTGGCCTTTTTCATGTAAGATTTGTCCTCTTTTACCTGATTTTGATTTTCTTAATCTTAGTGATGGGTGGACCAGGGCGACGTCGGTCTTGGAGACTTGTTAAACTTAAAGTGTGGTCCTCACCGCTCCATCTTTTGGTCTTGCAGTCTTGTGCTCATATCTATCCAAGCATCGATGCGGACTTTCTTCACATGTAAACTGCCATAGAATATCATCTGATACATTCCTTTCTGCAACAAGGAACTCATTAACTGTGTGTTGCTGCAAAACACGTGCTTTCTTCTGCGCCATTCTGTCGCCGACATTCGGACACGGCTGTATGTAACGTTTTCAGCTGTTTATCAGGAAAAGGACATAATACCTGCGCATGACTCGGAGAGCAATAAGTTTACAAAACGGGTAAACTTGGTACCGAATTCCTTTACGCTATTTCAATTAATGCTAATTGTTAGAGAAACAATGTCTGAGGAATCGAAGTTTATTTGAAAAGGATTGACCTCAATACAGAGGTCAAGGTAACAGCATAAAATAAAAATCTTGAAAATTGGAATATTCTTCAATGAAAAAAAAAACGGACAAAAAGGTCAAAATTTGTCACAAATGTTCATACCATTATGCCGTTTACTGCACGTGCATCTTCTCAATCTTGCCTTTGCAATTGCAATTATGTTGAATTGGATTGGAAGAATGACTTTAGATTTCCTACCTCCTGGCCAGCAGTCAGGCACTGTTTCTTACAGGTGCATCGCTGTGTATCAACCAGTTCTCCAGTTGCAGCGGATGATACGTAGAAATCTTGCAAGAGCTGCGATATCTACTGTGACCGATAGGAGCTTTTTGTCAGTGTTTGTCCGCAAGGCGACAACATAGAGAATAATTTTCAAAGCCGTCCACTGTTGCTTTTTCTAGTATAGTCAAAGATTTTGCTAACAGGCAGCAGCAAAAGTAGGCTATGCATGAACTTGCAGAAAGCTCACCCCAAGAGCCACTTTTATACAACAATAATCATTGGTATCTTACTATTCGATCTCTTTTTGTGAAGCTTAGTCATCATATCTTGCTTCTCTTTCTTCTAAATAGTAGCAGTTAGGTATTTGAACTGTTCACAAGTTGTGAATGACAAACCTGCGAAGAGCTACATTAACGCATTCATATACGCACATGCTATCAAGGATAGGAGCCATGTCGAACTCAGGGA
>BMAT01002771.1:1188554-1198832 GCA_019649035.1 Elysia marginata | reverse complement strand
GATTTTAATTTTCCTTTTTTTTTCTTTAAAACACCTGTATATCTTTGTGTAAAAAAACAAAAGAAAAATTAGGGGGGCTTGACAAAAGCTCTTCTACATTGAAGACATGAACTGATTGTTTGTGGTTCTGTTGTGGCCAAGTTTGTTATTAAATTACCTTGCCCATCATCTGACTGTGTTATGTGGTTTAGGAAGAGAGCCTATGTTTGTGTGCAATAAATATGTAGCCGTGAAACAAAGTGGTTGTGGAATTATATTGTGATAGGTCTAGTCTAAAGAGACCCCTGTAGTTGATCAAAATATTTTATTAATTTCATTATAATTATGTCAAGTTAATGTTAAAGGTTATGGATCAGTGTAATCCATTTTTTTTTTCAGAAAATAAAAAGAAGTCTAAACACATTTTTTATGTATATCCCTGAGCTTCTAAAAAATGTTTATGTTTTGGTGAAATCTCTTCAATTCCCTTTGGATTGTTTACTTTTATTCAGAGAAACCTGACCGGAGGAAGAAATGCATTTGAAGTTTACTTTGTTATTTATCCTCATAATGTGATTTAAGGTTACTCCTAGTACTTCTGTTGCTGTTGTCATTTTTCTTAAGTCATATCAACCCAGTTATTGTCAAAGATGTAATTTCCTCAGGTGATTTTTTTTTCTTCTCTTGAATAATTCTTTTTGTCATATATTAAGCCTAAATTTTGTGCAGTGTTTTAAAAGTGTTTATTTGTCATCTTCATTTATTTTTGTCAAACTCAATTCTATTTGCAGTACACTTGTTTTTGGGAAGACAATAATGCTTTTTAAAAACGAAAAAAAACTATGAAAAGATTTCTTTTGTCTATAATATAAATAAAAAAGTTAATGGCAAAATTTAGCACATTGTTGCTATTATCTCTTCTTGCATATCATAATATATCAACATAAGCATGATATGTGCAGACAGTTATCTTCACTTTGTAAAGATCTGAACAGAACGTTTCCACTCATTGGTCTTTTTTATCCTTATCTGTCTTTTCATTTGTAAGCTATGTCATATTTTCATGATTCAAACCATGGCATAGCCCTTGTCATTTTCAAATCTTCAACAGGAAGATGTTTTTACTAAAAAATTGAGGCTCTTATAGTTCTGTGTTAAGTGTGATCAGTTTTATTATATTTATCAGTTTTTATTTTATATATTTGCAAAAGCTTTTGAATTCCTGTATTTTTTTTCCTTTTCCTGAAAAAAAAACCCAACAAAAATCAACTGCTAGCTTGATATTATAAATGATTTTGCCCTTTTAATTATACATTTTTCAATGTTTCTAATTAAAGCTTTGTTTTTTTTACACTCTATATGTTTTTCCAAGTGATTATTTTTTGGATCTGACATGTTATTTTTAAGGATTAGAAAATATTTTTTGAAATGTACATACATGTTGAAATCCCTTTCTTTTAATGTAAATTGTAGTAAAATGGGACATGGGGTTTAGAACATAAGTTTGATCTGATGCGATATTGTTGTGAAATAGAACACCATCAATGGCACAATTTCATAATCAGTAGTTGTGCAGTGAATCTGCCTTGGTCCAAATTTTTATATCTTGAGAGACATGTCAGGTGTTTTGGAAAGTTCTCTTAGCATCGGCTCTATCCCTTGACTTTTAAATCCTTTTTTGAAAACTTAATCTTTTTGTGAGCGATTCTTAATACTTACTTTGGTTGATATTTTTCAGTATATTTATATAGTCATGCCATCAATTTTACTTCACCATTGATGATATCTTACCATACACATCTCATTAAAAAAGGGGACAAAACTATGAATACAATGCAATTATATGTGTCAAATAACGTTCGGGTGTCTTTACATAACTTCTCAAATTCACTCAGGTCAAATGGAGTTACAGTCAAAGCTATTTTTTTCTACCGCCGATGAGCTAATTGATCAGGGTAGCTTAGAAATCTCAAAGATTCATTTCTCGGCTTTTGAATCAATTAAATTTGAGCCATGATTATTCTGTTTACCTTGCTGGAAGCAATTTGATATTTAGCAGGATTTTTTGTGAGGCTTTTCCACAAGTCATCTGACACTATTTCAAGATATTCATAGAAAGTTATAACATGTATTGTTAAGGCTACAATATGTTTGATTTCCTTTTTTTGTTCATATCAATGAATCATGAAATTGCTGTTGCTGTGTAAATGTAATACAAAAATATAATAATATCAATGACTTGAAAGCGTATTTGTCTTGCATTTAATCAAAATGAGTCTTAAGTCCAAATTGGAAAGTATTAAAATACTAAAATCACATTATAAGCTTATTTTCTCTACTTTCAAATACTGCAAAATGCAGAAAAGCTCTATCATGCTTCTGTGTAAAGTTATAGCGGTTTGAAGTTGGCAGGGTTATGACTTGTGAAATTTCACAAAGGAGAAAAAAATTATGTTTGAAGTTTAGACAATTGTAAAGTTGTAAAGTCCTTAGGTAATACACCATTTCAAATTTAGCAGACAAAATATGAAATTTCAACATGAATCAAGTGAGAAAACTCTTGAGAAATAGTTTTAGCATCAACATTTAAGATAAAAAATATGACTTCCACACACATACTAAAATTTAAAAGCCTATATCTCAAAACTTAACTCTCTGACTTAAGGATAGAACATGAGACATTTTGTTTCAATTGTGTACTTGATAAACATTATGTTTTTAATATTCCATGTTTTGAACTCATAACTTCCAACTGGAACCACAGAGTTTTGATAACTGCTCAGTACTTTGTCTAAAATTGTTCAATTCGTTCATGATCTTTTTGTTGTGAGTCAACCTTGTAAAATATTTTAGAACATTGGCTTGAAAGAGTGCAATAGAATTGAAATCAGGGATGTGAATCTTTCAGATTTAAGCTGATTTCAGCTTTTTGTCCCTCTAGTTTGGGATTTCAGCTCAAATTTTTTTCTTGATTTCATTAAGAAAAATATCAATCGGTAACTCAACTCCCGCCTACAAGTAAACTTTTGCAGTATCAAGCTTAATTCAGAGCACAACTCCTGCTCTAAGAAGCCTTTTAGAGAGTTGCCCTTGCCTAATGTTACTCTAAAGTTCTATTGATTCTAATGCTCTAAGAGTCTCATGTCATAGCTTTTTTTCTTATCAGCCATGTTCAAACCTGTGAAATTGATATTGAACCAAGCGCCAATATTATTATTCATTTGATTTGATCTTTGCTGAAAGACTTTTTTGCAAAGAAATGTTTTGAGCCGAGATGTTCAATCGGTAGCCTTTGGGAATAATAAAAAAATGTGTTCAGGTGGTAGCTCCTAGAAGTAACACAAAATGTGTTCAGTTGATAGCTCAAAGAAGTTACAAAAATGCGTTCAGTTGGTAGCACCTAGAATAACACAAAGTGTGTTCAGTTGATAGCTCTTAGAAGTAACAAAAATGTGTATAATTGGTAGCTTCTAGAAGTAACACAAAATGTTTTAAGTTGGTATCACTTAGAGGTAACACAAAATGCATTTAGTTGATAGCTCAGGAAAGTTTAAAAAAATGCGTTCAGCTGGTAACTCTTAGAAAAATGTGTATTAGATCCATAAAATGGGTTGTGGTGATAGTCAATGTGAGTATTTGGACAGTTAGTGCCAGGGAGTTGAAATTTGACATGTTTTTCTTGATACAATTCAGAAGTTTGAAATTTGTGAAATTATAAGTGACAATAAGTATTCCAATAAAAATGAAATTCTTTTCAAAAAATGTTTCGACTATAATAATAATAACAATAATTTATTCATTTACAGAGGGCCTGATATCCACTAAAACAGCTCTCGTTAGCACTGAAACATGCATTTTGTGGGCTTGGTACCCAAATATAAAGTAACTGCTTAGTCCCGGTGTGAAAAAGATTTTGTCAATTAGTTTGTTATTATACCCTTAGGGATAATGTTGAATGAAATGCAAGGAACTATTTAATGTATTTTAATGACAGCAGGTTCACTCTAAACTGTAAGACATTACCAAGATGTAAAATACATCAACTTATAAAATTATATACCTTTGAAGCAGAAAAGAGTTGGTTTTTTTTAATCGTTTCTGTTAACTTTCGAGGTTGTTTTCTGATGTCAATGTACATTTCATTTTTAAAGATTAGAACTCCTGCAGCCTGTTTGGACAATCTTTCCATATGGCAAACCATTCAAATGTGACTGTATTTTGCATCAGAGTTATTTTTTAACTGTTGGCTTGTACATTATAACTTCTCAAGAATTTTTGAACCTATCACTTGATTGTATCACTTATCAAAATAACGAAAACGTATGTCACCTGATTGAGGTTTAGAACAAACAATAACTTCTGTTTTTGAAGTTTTTTATATTATTATACATCGTATACTGCATCCCAACAAATCATTGCAGTTTTTTATTATTCAATATTTGTGTTTTTATTGATCAAGAGACACAGTAAGTATAATGCAAATATTTAGTAGTGCTTTTGGTAATTCAGAAGTATGATGGAGTGAAACTACATCTCATTATTTTATGTTTTATTATTCATTGAATCCTTGTAATCAAATTGAAAACACCCAATTAGAGGATATTACTCGAATTCAAAAAATTTTAAAACATTGTACTCTTTTAAGTTATCAATTTCAAAAGTTCTGTTATATGAATTTTTTTATATTCTCACAAGCAATACTTTCAACTCAACATCTGAAAGAACAAAATTTTTTTTTTTGCTCTTTGAAACATTTTTTTTTTTTACCATGAGATTTGTCTGTTTGTATAACGTGAGCTCTCTCTATCTCTCTCTATATAAATATCAGTCTATTGAAGCATCTAAATATTTTAAGTATTTAGCGATTATTTATCACTCATACCCATAAAGCGACATCTTGTGCCTCTTTAACTTTTTTTCTAATTTAAGTTTTTGAAGTTAAGCTTTGAACAGTTTATTTGTATATACAGGGCAGTTTTATAAAAACTGTTGACCCAGAAAGAAAATTCTGTATAAATTATGGGTGATTCTTTGAAAGTATTTTCATCTATTGCCTTTTTGCTACACATTTCAATACACATCAAAGGTGTTTTGAACAGAGATGTAAATGTTTCAGATTTAAGCTGATTTCAGCTTTTCCCCCTCAGATTTTGGTGTTCACCTCAATTTCAGTGAGAAGAAAATTGATCAATAATTCAACACCTGCTTGCAAGTAACCTTTTCCAGTATTTAAGAGCACAACTCCTGCTTCTATAAGCCTTATAGAGAGTTAGCCTTGCATGTTTTTACCCTATACTTCTATTGATTCCAAAGCGCTAAGATTGTCATGTTTTTTTCAGCTTTATTTTTTTTTCATCAGCCATTTACATCCCTGCTTAGACTTAGAGTCAATTTATGCATTGAAGTTTCTGAAGAGAAAAAAAAATTACTTGCAGCTAATATACTTTAGTGGTTTAGCACCTAAGTGACCAGAGCTACAGCTCAATCCTCTCCCCCAGGACCAGAGCTACAGCTCAATTCTCCTCCCCCCCCCCTCCCCCAGGTCTAGAGCTTTAGCAAGAATTTTCCTTAACGTCTAGATGTTGGCAAACTTTGGTTTTATTATTCTCAAAAGTTAAAAATACTATGCAATGGCTTTAGAAATGTACTGAGGTGAATAATGCTTTCTTGCAATATCTTTTGTCAGTAAATTTTTTGAATTTTATGTGTTTTTGACTAACTTGGGCTGTTCTTGTGTAAACATAAACAATCATGTGCATCTGAGATCAACACGGCCCGTAAATCAACAAATAAAAGGAAAAGACATAACAAAAATTGAAATTCAATGTGAAACTAACCTCTTAAAGTGCTAAAATCCACTTGAAAACACTCCATAAAGTAATATAAAATAGATAAAAAGTAATATAAAATAGATAAATACTCCAGAGAATTATAACACTTAGACCTCCTATATTTGCTCAATTTCTAGATTTAGATCTAGATCTAAATTGCATTTTTGGGGCAATTTTTATTGAATTTTAGCCCACAACCATCTTGCATGCTGAAAACAAAACTTCTTAGTTCACAACAAAGGAAGTTCTTTTACTTGGACTAGGTTTCAATCAAACATGGATTGGAAAAACAAATGGACTATCTGTAATGTATATATACATCTCTGGTCTCTTCAGCATAGAAAACTTTAACGAATGTGTAAGTCTCCAGTCCTTTCTGCATTGGAAATTGCGACGCATATATGCGTTTTTGGTCGCTTAAGTGTTAAAGTACATTTCCTCTTTTGCATGTATTTTGTATTGAAAGATTTCTTTTAGAAAACCTTCTGTTAACAAAGTTTTTTAAAAATATTTTAGTTTAAAACATTGTTGAATTTTAGTGCCTGTTTGATTATTTTAAAATTGTTAATTGCACATCTTTGACTCAAGACTTAAAATATTGCTAATTGAACAAAATAAATACTCATATCATCACCACCAGTGTAATCAATGTCATTGGTAACAACTGTCTATAGGTATTTTATTTTGACTGTATAAATATTAGTCTCTATTTAAGTGTGATAAATGCTGCTCCAAATATTTTTTTACAACCTTTCATGATAATTTTTTTCTCCATAAGTTCCAAAACTTCTTCAGTGCATCGGACTTGAGATCTGGAGGTTGCGGGTTTGATTCCCGACCATGTCATGTTGCAATTGCTGTAGAAAAGCAATTTACCCTAACTTTCCCCAGTCCACCCACCTGTAAAATAGGTACCTGGCTAAAGACAGTGCTTGAAATTTGTGGAATAAGTATTTGAGCGCTTAACAGGCAGCCGTATTGTAATACTCTAAAATATGAGTTGAATTTGCTCTGGTGTGTATAGGCTTGCTTGGGTAAATATGTGAAGTCATGAGACTGCCTTTGGCGGTGGAGGACTGTAAACATATTTTATTTATTTGTTATTATCTTTCCTTCTCATTAAGGAATACTTACTAAGGAATAAATGTATCTTTCAAACAGTTCAGCATTAAATAGAAGCCAACTAGCATTGACTGTACCCACAAAATATTTTTTTCTGGTTTGATGTTAGCAGCTTTAATAAAAATTTGAAATTATTAATTTTGTTTCGCTTTGCCCTTTCAGTTTGCTTGTGAAAAATCTCAGAAATTCTTCAACCTATTTTTTTGTTTCAAATAGACCCTGAAATAGACTTACGTACATAANNTTTTTTTTTTTTAGAAAATAGAGTTATGACTTTAGAGATGAGAGAGCTGATTCTTCCTTGGTGCATATAGTGAATCTTCAAACATTCCTTTATTTAATTTATAAATACTGCTTTTTAATGGTTACATAAGCTTTACTATCACATCTGTTCAAACTGTGTCTAACATTTTAAGCCTTATTTTAATGTTATTTAAAAGAAACCAGTGGTTTGAGACAAATCTTTTTTTGTAACTATTGATTCTGTGATAAATTTATGCAGAGTGTTAGCAACACACCAAGAACGTATTGTATTTTTGGTGAAATTGCTGAGCTCTTACTTTTCATGTGATGGAGACATTGAAATATGTTACGAATATTACTGTCCACAAATTTGTCATGATATGAATTCATGTTGTGTGTTTGTTGTTGTGCATTGTGCATTGTGCCGAGACTTAAAAAGGCAGATGAAATAAAATAGGTAATTGAAATGGATGTCTTTGGACATTTTTTTGTGTGTTAAGTGCAACTGCTTATACTCTTTGTGATAGACAAGTCTATGTTTGTGTGTTAAAAAATGAGTCAAAATATTGTATGAAATTCCATATTGGTTGGTACCAAATGATATTTACCAAACAATACCCTTTTGGATGGTACATTATGATACCCTATTGACTGGTGCAAAGTCATACTGTATTGATTGCAACTGAATAATTCTGTATTGGTTGTTATCAACCCTACTAACTGGTACCAAATGAATCCCTATTAGCTGGTACTAAATGACACCCTATTGACTGGTACCAAATGACACCCAACTAAGTGGTACCAAATGATACTCTTTTGACTGGTACCAAATGGTACCCTATTGACTGGTACCAAATGATACCCTAATAACTGGTACCAAATGGTACCCTATTGACTGGTACCAAATGATACTCTTTTGACTGGTATCAAATGATACCCTATTCAAGACTGTTATCAAATGATACCCAATCGACTGGTACCAAATGACACCCTATTAACTGGTACCAAATGATACCCTATTGACTGGTATCCCATTGACTGATATCAAATAACACCCTATTGACTGGTACCAAATGATACCCTATTGACTGATACCCATTGACTGGTACCAAATGACACTCTATTAACTGGTACCAAATGATACCATATTGACTGGTATCCCATTGACTAGTACCAAACAGCACTCTTTTGACTGGTACCAAATGATACTGTATTGGTAGATAGCCAATCTTACATGGACAAACAAAACGCATTAATAAGTTCAGCTGTAGTTTTGAGTTATCACAGTTTTTTAAATTTTCTTTTAATAAGAATATGATGGATTCTTTTGAATGTGGTATGACTTATTTAAATTATGTGCATGTTTGAGCTTTAATGTTTTCATGATAAATGAAAATTGTATTTTAGGGTGAGTTTTTTGAAATAAAAAAAAAACACATGAAAACCACATAAATGCCTTTTGTCAGTCGAGGTCTTATTGGTTGGTTTTAAATAATACAGTGTTAGTTGGTTCTAAATGATAGCGTATTTGTTAGTAGTCGACAAAAAAAAAAGCAGAAAGCAATCTTTCGAGACTGATTGGTTCTCATGATTGATTACTGTCTCATATTTTAGCTTGATTTTCCAGGTGAAGCTTTCTTACGCCATATAGTAACCTTGAGACGGCACTTGGGTACATCATTATGACTCAGAGAACAGAAAGCTCACCTGGCTCCAAGAAGTTCAAAGTTGTTGCATATGTAAAGAAACTGCAGGTTCCCACCAACTCTGAACGATATATTGAGATCCTGATAATATTTTACTTACTGCAAGACTGTCGCGAGTTCTGCTTGTAAAAAGACTAATTTTGCACTCAGACCGGGCCAGTCCACATAGGAGTCAATAAACTCAAGATGGCATTAAAAGTCTCAAGGTTCTAAAAAATTTTAAGAGGCCGCACCATTATCCATCATACACTCCATACCTTGCTCCATCTGATTTTTATTTTTTTTCCTAAGCTGAATGAGAACCTCAAGGAAAACGCTATGCAGAAAATAATAAAATTCAAGAAGATGTTTGTCGCTGGGTCAGAGGAAAACCAGATGAATTTTTTGCCCACGGCATGGGACAACATATTCGGCGTTGGGAAATCTGTATCAAGAATTTAGAAAGAAGATGTCTATGTTGAAAATTCAAAGGTACTGCTTTGTAATTAATATCCTAACCTATGATTGGGTGTATGACTTTTGTATGTAGCATCAGTGATGAAGAAATTATAACCTTGGAGGCAAAACTTTTTGAACGACCCTCGAAAATATTATTGTATAGAACGAGGTGTGACTGAGAAGTCTTGCCTCTCATTAGTCTCAAGCATCGTTTCCGACCTCAGCATTGCAAAAATGAAATAATATACCGAAATGGAAGCTTAAGATGTGTGCTATATGAATCCATCTTAATTTCATCCATCTTCGGTCAACAACTGTTCACCAACGATGAACAAGTTGTTCAAACACGTCCGTGAGAATTCAGCTGGTTTTCCGCTGCACCATTAAAACTATACGCACGCCATCCACAACTTCATCGTTATCAGTGTAATGATTCTATTTCAATTGTTTGGTTTTTTTTTAAACTTGGGAAATAGAAAAAAAAGCCCGATGGGGCTAGATCTGGGCAACAGGGAGGACGAGATAGGATCTCCTGGAATCTGTGTCGAACCAGAGCGTATTGAGTCTTTCGACTGGTTCGGAGGCGAGCATTGTCATGGTGATGAGTGACATGATTGCCTCACTTCCGATTAGAAATGCATCCAATCTGAAAATAATTTCTAAGACTTCTGCTCAACTCTCTGTACAATATAACATTGACAGCTTTCATGAAATATTTAGAACATTTACACCTGATGTTTAGCATTATTATTATTATTTATTTCCATTTGTAAAAGCGCCGTTTGCCATCTTGTAAAAAATTGCTCTAGGCGCATACAATTTTTAAAATAAAGTTAATTCAGAAAGAAAAGTTTGTTCTTTTCAAAAGCGAAAAAAGGATATTTTTTTTTACATATTTAACATAAAAAGATAATGTGCAATATAAAAATTAAATCCTTTATAAAAATATATAATAAACA
>BMAT01002771.1:1162388-1174074 GCA_019649035.1 Elysia marginata | reverse complement strand
TCATCATCATCATCATTATCATCAAACTGATCCTAATGCTGTTAATCTCCCTTGCTAAGTCAACTGTCAGTACACCTTTCTCAGACCTACTGACACGGACCCAAAATTACCCAAATAATAGTCTTACAAACCCCAACGTTTTTTTAAAGAATGCCAGTGGTTATTATAGCCTATTTTGGAAAACTTAATTTATTTCTATTCTTACGTGTAACTCGTTTATTCTAAATCCTAGAGTTCATTCCATGGTTTACCTAACCATAAAGCCATGCACTTCTGAGTATTCTTTTATCTTCAATACAGCTGACAAGGTCGCCTGGTTCCTTTTGCATCTAGTTCTGACGTCTGGAATCACGCACACAGAAGCCTTATGCCCTCTTGATTTCTTTGTCATTTGTTGTGCAGATAGATGAGATTGCAAACCCTGAAGACTGCATTGTAACTGACAATTTTTTCTTTCATTTAGTGTGATACGCGTATATACACCCCCCACCCTCCTAAAAGCTTGCACAGAAAAGACCCTGTAACTCCTTGTTGAAAGGGCACACCCAATGTTCCGTCTAGGGCATTCCTCAAACAAAGCGGGTGGTCGCATGCACTGACCCATGCATTTTTGTACTTTTGAGAAGTCACAACGTTTTTCTTCAAACGAGGGGCACTGTGTCAATGTCCGACAAGCGTTTCCCAGTACGGCCTTGCAACCTGGCCTGGTACCCAAATGATAACACTTGTGCCGTATTGAAAAATAAAAATGAAATAATACATACTATTGTTGAGGAATTGTAAGACCTACATTAGGTTTATTAAATTACAATTTGTGCACTACTTTTCAGACATTAGGTTAGGTTTATGCAAACTCTAGTTTGTGAAGTATTTTTCAGGCCTCAGGGCAGACAGAATACTCGGGTGGTGTACCGCCGAGTGACACGCCCAGCAGGTCTAAAAATCAATGAAAATTGTAATACCGTAATTGTGTGACAGTTACCTTTGGCAAAATCAACTGTAACTACGGCATACTTTGTTTAAATAATGAAATGAAACATTGCTAGTCGATTTCGGAATCAACTTTCCTTCCTCCATTGACATCAGTGTCTTGCAATCATATGAACTTACACCCCGGAAAGAATTAAAAGAATCAATTCAGTGCTTATCCAAGTAGCATACCACTTATTGGTTTGAAACGTCAAACGTATGCAACTATCTGTTGTCAAATGCTAGTACCTGTTATCCATTTCACCTTGCAGCTGCGAGGCCCTTTGCTCGCTATAGCGCTGCTTTGTAAAAATAATTATAGGGCCTAGATCTAAAACATACCACTAAAGGACCACAAAGCAACAACGTCAGCATCAAAACGACACGATGTAGGCTAAGAATAATTAACATAAAAACTTGAGGTGTTGTAATTCCATAGGCATATCTCTGTTTTATTTGAAACAAACACACGCACAATGAAACCCCAAAAGATGTATTTGTTGAAAGTTGTGAATGTTATGTTTCAGCGTATGAATGAAATTGGTCAGCTATGATTAGCAGAGAGTTATGTGTGTTCTTGTAATGAAATCAAACAACTCTTAAAAAAACATCTAAGACAATAATAATATACAAGTAAGTGCTGTAAGGGGTGGCATGAGAAAGGTTGCTGGGAATAGGTAGAAGATTTTTTCATACCTATGGATCTGACAGAATATTAACAATGATAAAAGCATAAATGTAGCTCGCAATTAATACGAATAAGTCAAATCTCACAAGTTTCACATCGCAAGGCGATGATATTTGAACAAAATTAATTAACTTTTTCTGAGCTTCCAGATCAAGGTTAAAAATTGCATTAAACTATAAAAAATTTGACGCACTATGTAGGAATAAGTTCTTTTTTGGAAGGCGTTCCCTCAAAATAGAATTTTTGACATGGGTTTTATTCGCACTGGTTGTGAGGTATACATGTTGTGTAAGGAAGGATGAGGAACTTTGTCACACCTGAGTTTTTCTTTGAAATTTTGGTATTCGGTCTACGTATGAAATTAGTTCAATTTACTGAGTTCTAATAATTAAACCTAGAAAGGCAGTGACGTCAGATGATGTCCCAAATTGAAACAGTAAAAAAAAAGATGGGAGGGATGCAAAGCTAGGTTCAAAGTAAGTGGAATTGAGTTGCGCACTTAATTTAAAACTACTATTGAAACTATGCAGTAACATTTCACTGAATTCTAAAACAACACGAGTTTCTGCTCCGAATATCACACCATGTGACGCGTTGCCACATCTTTGTGGTACCGTCTCTGTTGTTTGTTCGTCATGGTATAAGTGTTGCTGTGACAGGAGCCTTGCAATTTACATTTATGACCAAATGCAGTTTGCTCCCTCATAGAGAGGAGACGTAAGACTAATGTATTCTCCGTCATACAGTACCATGCCTTCTCGGCAGAAGAAGTGCCTGGAATGTAAAATTGAAACTGTATAAAATTATGACAAAATCTAGAAGTTAAAAAATTTCAGAACATTTTTAGTTTAAAAGAGTAATCTAAAAATCGAGGGAAAACAAAACAAGCCATGAGTGAAAGCAATACAAAATCCAAACAAATTCACCAGAAATAACATCTGTCTCTTTTCATTGTTCAGTTTGTGCGTGTAAGTATTAGTCTGTCTCTCTATCTTTACCTGGCTGCCTGTCTTTTCCACTATCTACCTATGTTGGGACAGCTTTTGTTGCAAGCAAGCATTGTAATTTTTGTATGTGTTGACCTTTTTACGTTATGCTTGTGTGTGTGTGTGTTGTGTTTGTACTGCTTTACTTTGTATGCTTCTGTGAGTACTGAGTACCTCGTTGCACGTATTGGGCTTGGTGAACTACCACTTAGTTCTACTGAGCTTAGTTGAGATAATTTACTTGTTTAAGTGTTTGTAATAGATTAGTTGGTTTTCTATACGGCAGTCTCGAGGGTAGGATCTCTCCAAGTGTAAGGAGTTGAGTCGTTTTACTTTTAGTATTGCAAGTCAAGATCCAGTGGCGTAGTCCCTGAGGGCTTGTGTTTGAGTATATTTCTAAACCTCTTTGAGGGCCAATCGCGCAATTTGGCCATGGAGTATGTATTAGTATTTTTAGCAGTTCATTACAGTGATTTTGTAGCTGGCCCCGAGATTGTCGCAACTTGCTCACCATTTAATATTACCTACATAGTATTATAGCTTATTTTACGTCTTGACATTTAGTAGCTCTAGTGTGTGCTTTATAATACTATTAACAGTGAGCAGACTCTTTACTTCGCCAATACCCGACTACTGAGCCAGCTCTCCTGGTCAACTGTTGACGTCGCTTCGGTCCATCTTTGCTGTTGACGTCGCTTCGGTCCACCTTTGCTGTTCTGGTCAGGTTCCGTCCTGGCATCCTGACGTCCTGTTGGCGCTACCTGGTTGCTGAGGGTCTGGATCTTTCCGGCGTCCTGGCAACACTTGCCTGTGGGAACCTGTACTACCAACAGGCCTCTGAGGCCTTCACTCTACCAGTCCTTTACTGGTCACGAAAGCCCTGCTTTCCAACGTTCACGTCTGCCTAACTCGTAAGGCTCCGGGAGCGTCTAGCTCTCCACCGTTGGGTTGTACGATTGCCAAACTGCCGTCGCTGGATATTCGCCTATAAGTATTGTAGCGAACTCGAACTTTATTATATTCTGGCCAAACAATGTGTAATTTTTAGAATATTTTATTATTTGGGGTGATTAGCTTTTTGGGTTGTGTAACTTGGGTTAGCATATTTTCTGTAGTAATTGGGAATTTTTGTCGCAGTTGTTTGCTATATAATCTTTTTTGAACTCTACTCTGCCTCTTGGTCTTTCCTTTATGCTATATCCGTCATTTATGGGATTACCTAAATTCACCTTTTATTACCTTTTATTGAATATTTGATTTTTTTTATAATATATAAATTATAGACTGCCAACTCTCTAGTTGAGTTCATTATTTATTTAGATTTGTTTTTCCTGTAGTGGTGAACTAAACCAGCTTGTTTTGAGCGTAAACTTGCCCTAACAATCTATCTATCTAACTATCTATCTATCTATCTATCTATCTATCTATCTATCTATCTATCTATCTATCTATCTATTTATTTATTTATTTATCTATCTATCTATTTATTTATTTATCTACCTATCTATCTATCTACTTTACTTTCTTATTTCTTCCACTCCCCGTGTTACACACCAAAAAATTAAATGTACATTAGACTCTTGTTTTGTTCGACCCATCCCCCTCCCCCATCTTCCTCCACAGACAAAAAAAAATCATCTCACGTGTTAAACTCCATGATGCTGTCAACTTTGACCTGGTTCAAAGTGACTTGATAAGTGGTCCAGGAGAACAAACCGTAGATGTAATGGGCTCGAACCCGGACCTCCGTCGGGTTACCGATGTCAGTTGAAGACAGAACCATGCTAGGAATCATGTTCCCTGGCAAGAGATCTCCCCTAATTGCAAAAAAGAAAGGATGGCACGGATTAAAGAAAAAAATTGCATTCTCCTCCGAGAAAAATGGGGTATAACTCCTTTTTTTTCTTTTTGCAAATTTGAGTTAAATGATACAATATGCTACATCTACAACAGTTTTCAATGTTACGTCATCAAAGTTAAAGTGACCTGACCTATCGTGATGTGGTTTTTGACAGTCAATTTTTCAATTTGATTTTTGAAGTAAATTCGTTGCAGGTTTTGCATTTGGGGAACTTTGTTAGCTACACCTCAGCTTTAATTATTCCAATGGTTTTAAAAACACCAAAATAAAGGTACAACAAAAACAAAGAGACAAGTTTTTATTGCTTCCTCGAAATTTGATGAAAAGCGATAAGAACAAAAAAATACATCCTGGAGTATACACGCTATTCAGCCACACTGAAATCGTTTTATTACAATTGAAACATAAATGTCAAAATTTAAAGGCTATTTTTATGCGTTTTCTTTCTCAAATTTCATACATGCATAATGAGTTTTCAGGTGTGCCCTGTCCTGTACAGCTTATACTAAAACTTGATTATAATTTCAACAACTGTACTCTGTAAGATACAGACATTTGAAACCTACAGATAAACATGCGTCCAGTTCGTGCTTGCCAGGTTACCGATGATCATCAACTCGAGATCTCCATGGGCGTATGGCATGGACGTTTCAGATACATTCAGAGTCACAAAGTACTGGAAGCCTAGAACAAAGACAGGACCAGGAGTTGTACACTTGAGAAGACATGCGAGGAATCAGCAACAACGACTCAGACCGATAACCATTACTGAACAGGTGTAAAGTCTATGGTATGTACATGTGTAAGAAGAAAACAGGTCTTCGCCACTTCAACTCGTATTATAAGTTGGAATTTCGAGATAATTAACTATCGACAAACGTGGACACATATCCATCATAAATTTTCATGAGATGACTTCTAGATGAAACTAACTAAACTGAATGGGATGATAGTCAAAGATTGGGTAAATAATCAATAGGGTGAAAATCTAATACCTAAAAAGCAAAAACTATTGTGTCAATGTTATAAGATTAACAAAACCATTATAACGGCATAGCCAAAATATATTGCCTATAATACACTGAAAGCCCTTATAAAATCGCAGCAAGAAAAATCTAACTGGTCGCCATCCGTAAACTATAATAGAGATATGGCTAAAAAACGAACCACAGAATCCCGGATTGCTTGTGGTCTTGAGGTAGTGGACTCCACGCGCCCTGGAGGTCGGCGCCTCGATGCCCATGATGGGACAAAGATTGGGCAAGCAGTTGAGACATTCACCGCGCATGAAGCTCTCAAAACTCTCACAGTGCACGGCTCGGAAGTAACACTGATGGTGGTCGTTACTGGAGCTGTGTAGGATGGAGGCCAGAAAGAGCTGGGTGGAGCGCTCGTGGCTGCAGCTTATTCTTGACTCCGTCACTAAGGGGGAAAAGATCGCAAATAAATTAAAAAAAAGCTTTGTGCTGGGGCTGATTCGTCTAGCAACCAGTCCAAAGGAGTTAGATGTTGGGAAGTTTAAATTTGAGAAAATGCATTGAAAATTTTGATGAATTTTATTTCTTTTTTTTGCCTATATTCCAAATAAAAAAAGAACTTTAAATACCTTTCCTAAAAATTTTGGTAAAGTCGTGCCAAACTTTCACCGCCTGGAAGCTTAGAAAATTCAATGTTGCAACTACCAAAGCCCTGTATATAATATAAAAAAAAATCTGCGATATCCAACTCATATGAATTAGTTGCTATGCAAATCATAGAAAGGTAGGGGGAAGGAATCGGCAACATTATTTTGAGAAAAAAAGAGTAAAGGATCAACAACGAGAGAATGATGTTAGCTTGACTAAAGCGAGAACGTTCAGTCTGTCTTTGTCGCACTGGTGGAATGGAAGTGGCCATAGGAGAAGTCACCTTAAGATTCGATAGGAATCGCCGCTGACTTGAAACTTCCATTTACTGTTTAAATTTATAATTTCAATGTAATGTTGTGGAGAAAAGATCTAAAAAGAAAGTCGATAAAAATAGGGACATGGTATTAAAAATTTACACCCACAAAAGAATATGTATGCATTGAAAATAGAAGGCCCATTACTATAGGCACACATATTTTGATAAAAATTACACAGACATCAATATTAAAAAGAATTACCTGAAAAAGAGAAAAAAGGAGTAAAACCGTTTCTAAAAAACAGGAAGTTTTATGGTTATTAAATACAATTTACAACGAATTTTATGAAATGCCTTTGAAAACAGGTGGCGTATAAATTTATTTTTGAAAATGCCCTCGTTCTCAATATCACATAACTTCTTTAGGCAGAAAGTTCCAGATTTTTGGACCAAAATGTGACAAAGATCTCTCTCCATACGTGTTATAGCGCATTTTTGGAAGAAGTAATATTTTACGGTCAGTTGATGATCGCAGAGACCTTTTTGGTTCGTACAAATCAAGTTCATGTTTTAGGCCATCAGGCCCCTTTCCATTTCTAAATGTATATCTCATGAGGGCCACTCCACAATTACAGAGGAGATAAATTTAAAATTTGGATTCATCTTACATTGTTTTAAAATATCTTGTCTCCGGTGACATATGGTAAAAAAAAAATTAAAAAAAAAAACAATAGGAAGGTAATGGATGAATAAATTTCTATCCCACTCTGGGTACAAGTAAATAAGGAAAATGAGGTGTATATAGAAAATAACTAACGTAAGTAAGTTTTCACTCGTCTTTCTGTTTTAGCCCTAAACCCTATCTAGTAGCAATCGAAGCCATTATAAAATTTCTTTTCTTCACCCTTAATTAAACGTTTCGTCCTATTTACAAGGAGTTAAATATTTTTGCTATCAGGTTTGAGTAGCGTTTGTCTAACAAATCCAATAGCCCGAATGCTATAAATTCTGTTAAGTATTTTGAGTGCTCCTTATATAAAAAATAGTAATAGTATAATCATATGTTCAGCTGGTCCCAACGATGCGGTCTTAGCCACATATTTATAACTAGCTGAATGCCCGATCATGCTCGGAATGAATCAGTCACCTCAAATCTTAGACTTACGCGTAAAAATTTGTTTTAAAAAATTCGTCTCTCCAAAAAAAAAAAAAAATTGAATTTTCCATGAGTCGAAGCCAGTTCTTCCTGAGTCTGAGGAAACAGCGCTACCAACTGTGCTGTCGCTTCTCGTTTGATGTTGGCGATTACAAAGTCATTAATTTTCTGATTCATTCTCACTGAAGATTGGGGTGAACTCCAGTTTGAGTGAACCAAAATATTATTAAGAAGAAGAACGCAGAATCTAGATATCTAGATCTAGCCGAATTTTTACTATGTTAAGATGATGTACCAATCTTGTACATGTAGCTTTTGCCAAAAAATGTTACATTCACAAAGAAAGTTCGAGAAGCAAAAAGTTGGTATCAAACTCTTATCAACCATTTCTTTTGATTCTGTTGTATCCCTCCTTTTCTTTGTCTGTTTTACCTGCCTGCGTGTATCTGCTTCTATGATCTATCTCGAACTCCAAGTGCTTCCTTTTTCTTCCTTTCCTCCGTCTCTCAAATGCTTTTTTTCTCTTTCCCCCTCTTTATATACGTTTGTATTTAATAAAGATTACTCTCCTGTTTCTAGATCCATTTTCTTGATCTAGAAGATGAAGATTCTAAAGACGAAATAAAGTGAATTCAGAATCTAGATCTAGATCTAGACCAAGATCGCCTGAAATCTGAAATTCTGGGGCCCACTTTAGAATCTAGATCTAGATCAAGATCGCCTGTTATCTGGATATTCTAGGGCACACAGTTCTTTTTTTTTTTTAAACCTGCATTTGCGTTTGATGGCATTAGGGCACACCTTCCAAGCCCGAAAGAGTGTCTTTTGCTCTTAGGTATTTTGATGAGGAAAGGTGAGAGTTTAACGACGAGTGATTGCGGGCTTTTGTGATTTCTATTTCTGGATCTAGGAGGTGAAGATTCTAAAGCAGAAATGAAAAGAGTAACCGACAGATTACGAACCAAATAACTTTAGGCCGAGAGTTCTCATAGTTGCGGAAAATTTGCATGAGGCTTCATAAAACCAAAACACAGAGTATTTTTTTAATGAATTTCAGTGAAAACTGCATCTAAATCGGTTCTGTGGTTACGGAGGGGATAGTGATTGGAGTCCAACCGAACGCCTTTTATGTAAGAGATAAGCCTATGAGTAGCACAGTGGCAACTGGTCAAACTGTTTCTCAACGCATGTGAAAAGCAGCTTGAGATGTCCATTAAAGGTCAGACAGCTTTTTAGATATGGCCTTCATTGTTTCGAATAAGAATTATATTTCTTGACCACAACAAAAAGAATAATTGTGTATTAATATAACTGATACACAACATTGCTTCTTAGAGCTGTTGATTGCTTACCCCCCCTCCCCTTGTAATGTTCCCGAATCTTCACCGTAGCGTAGTTATTAGTACAGCGCAATTAAGACGGCCATTTTGCTGCAATTAAGTTTTTTTACCCCTTGATAGTGGATAAAGTCAACCATGATACTTGAACCATGAAGGGAGGGGCTGCAAGCGATAAACTCAAGACAACTCGGAAAGAAAATAATTCTAGAGAGAACACCTGCCAATCAAGTTGAACCACAAAAAGAATGAAGTTTATATTGCTAATGAGGTCATAACTAAGATAACTCTATAGTCTCGTGCAAAAAGTGTCTTTCTTCTCATTTAAACTTGCTAATAAGAAACACATAGAGAAGGCTGAAAAGCCTATAAGGCCTCGGTTATATCGTCAGACAAGAATAATTATACAATTTTATCAACCTTTTTTAAACTTATGCTTGTATTGTTTTAAGGGAACAAAGAAAAACTGACTGTCTAAGTTTGAGGACACCAGTACCTACATCTTAACATTACATTATATGCTCCTTTAATTACCCTTCTTTGCGGATCTGATTGCAAAAGCAAAGCCTTATTTGATTGTTCAATGTTAATTTTCTCAGGAAACGCCTTCCTGCAATTTTTTGGTTTATTTTCTGCGCGGGTCTAATTGCACAAACAGAGTCTGGTTTGATCATTAAATTGTTTCCAGCTACACAGCTAGTTTGATCAGGAAAGTCATTTCTTCAATGTTCAGGTTCATTGATTATTAACACATTCCGTCACACGTTGCATGGTCTACAACGTGATGCATGCCGGGCACGTTCATTGCCGTGATTTTAAGGATTCGTGTACACAAAAGAATATTGTCACGGGTAATTGAACAACTAAAACCTCTGACTGCCGAAGTGTAGAATTTGTTTTTATGAAATTTTAAATTTACCATTAATATTAGGGCTTCGGATTTTTTTTTTTTTGAGTTGCATTGGTTTGGACTAAAAACAAGTGCAGTTGCGATTGCTAATGAATAAAATCAATGCAAACTGAAAAGGTTCCAAACACTTCTGCCCTATAATAAAAATTCATGAAGTTTATAAAATGCTTAGTTGTCAACCACCGAAGGTAGTCTCAAGACTTTGAACAATTCTCCAGCAAGCCATTACAACCCACAGCAAGGTCAAATCATAATATTTCAGAGCATTCCAGTACGGCTGCCTGTTCGGCGCTCAAATACTAACAGTTTATAAATTTCAAGCCCTGCCTACTGCCAGACACCCAGCTTACATGAGGGTCGGCTAAAGAAAATGTGAATAATCTGCTTTCCCAAGTCAATGACAACATGAGTCGTAATTGGAATCAAACCTGTAACCGTCAGATCACGAGTCGGACGTGCAAACTACTGAACCTCGCTGCCCATGCTTTCCAGTTACCCTTCAGACTCTGTTTTTGTGCGCCCGACTCTCCCGTCTGTCTGTTCGTCTGACTCTCTAATACTATATTTCTGTCTGTCCGTCGGTCTCTGTACTACTATTTGTCTGTCTGTTGTTCTCTACCCAACTCTTTTTTTCTTTTTATCTATTTATCTTTCTGGCCTGTGTGTGTCTATTCATCAATAGTTATTTCTATATTCTTTATCTGAAAATTGCTTAATCAATCAATTAACCAATCAGTTGGTCAATAAATCAAACAATCAATAAATTCATTTATTTATTTAAAAAATCGACAGTCCATTATTCATGGACAACACAACACGCTGCTTGCATTTAAAAAAAACTATCTAAACACATTGCGATTAGAGTGTCATACAGTTTCTCAAAAGCAGGAATCGTTCATAAAACAGCGATATCTTACATGTTGGCCAAAAATAGCGCCAAATGGAAAAAAGCAAATGTGCAGAAAAGAAAGCTCCGGCCCCTCAAGAGCAGCGAGACAAAGCACTAAACAGAAACGAAATATAAATTTTGGCAAAACTAGGGACGATCCAAGCAACAAAGCGAGAGAGAGAGAGAGAGAGAGAGAGAGAGAGAGAGAGAGAGCAAGGAGAAGATACATAACGTGGTATTATCCATCGCTTTGCAAAATGTTGCCACCACCTTCGGCAAAACATTCGATTTCACCGCTAATTAATTTCTTCTCGGATAATCACAAGCTACACGAGATAATTATAAAAAAACACAATCAAACTCAGCTAGTTGCGGGGACTACCTAACACAAATTATTGGTTGCCATAACAAAGCGACTCTCACCAAGGCCGAAGAAAAGAGAAGATAAAGAGAAGCAACCAATAGTGCAACCGGAGGAACAAAACTACATACCCACTCAAAGGCAGGTACCTCTAAGATGGAATCTACTTAGAAACCATTATTCAGGAAAAAAGTAAACAAAGTAGATACACATACAAGGATAACGGAACATCCGTTTAAAACTAGATCGTGGTCGGCGTAACTGCAGCTACCAAGTAGAACATAAACAACAATATCTGCATCATCTATAAATGAGAACATACGAAATTCAAAGAAAGCAAACATCTATTGCAACAAACCATGAAGAAGTGAAGAAAGCAAAACCATCGTCACCAATAGCAAAACCATGCTATATATCAATCTATCCATCTACTGTTTACGCAAGAATCTAGTATTTGTACAATAGATTAAGTGCTCAATATTTTTCCGATAGTGGAGCTTGAATGTGTGTAAAATCCAGATTTAAAGAGTCGTCTGATGAGTTGCCATCACGGCACGAAACACTGGTGTAATGACTAAATGTCAGTAAAATCTAGGTATTACACATATTTATCTATCTATCTTTCTATCTATCTATCTATCTATC